>PVIR01019817.1:0-31467 GCA_004026965.1 Petromus typicus
TTTTTTTTTTTTTTTTTGAGACAGGGTCTCGCTTTGTAGTTCAGGCTGGCCCTGTGCTCAGCCTCCAACTCACATCACAGCAATCCTCCTGCCTCTGTCTCCCGAGTGCTGGGATGACAGGCGTGAGCCACCACGCCCCGCACTGTGGTATGTGGTACTGGTTGCTGCTGGGCATGGGTCTCCACACCCAGTATTGTTATGTGGTTACCGGGGAATCGAACCCGGGCCCTTGCGCTTGCAAGACAGGCGCCGGAACCACTGAGCTAACTCCCCGGCCCCTCATTAATATCTTGGTATACTATTATAAAAAGCTTTGGAAAATGTGTCATATGAAGATATATTAGTACACATCCATGTGATACATATGTATATCTTCAAAAACTTTCACTGAGAGTCTTCTGAAAGTTCTAGCTGTCAGCAGCTGAAATGAGCTAGAAGCACCTAGAGATGGCTGGAATAATTAAGACAATAATAAACTTCCCATTTTCCCATGTAAATATTTATTAACTTTATAACCAGAAATAATATAATATGTATACTATTAATAGGAAGGAAGAAATGAAATGAAAAAAATAATGATTTCTGAAAAATAAAAATGGAACATGAAACAAAATATTCATCAACAGCTCATTTTATAAATTAACCTCTAGTACCATGTACAAAGAGATAGAGTAATATTTGGTCGTAGCTTCTGGGTACCCATGGTGTAACAGCTGAGCAGGCACTCCCCTCTGCTCTTCTACGTTCAGTTTTTGTTACATATTTTGTAAGTACTTTTTACAATTATTTCCTTTATGCCAATAGCACTTGAATTTAATTTTATAAAGTTAAAAATGAACCTTGAAAACTGAAATACAATTTTTATATCATCACATCATCTAAAGCCACACCCCTAAAGCTAGAATGCAAGCCTGATTAACATTATGGCAATCCCTTGTTGACAGTGGCAGTGCCTGATTTGCTTCTGTTGTAGGTAGTACCACATTGATGACAAGTGTTGCTCTTAAGTCTCTCCCATGAGTCCTCTTCTAGTTATTATACTTCCTCTTCTTTGAATCAGGGAAACCGAGGCACAGGGTAGTTAAATAAGTTATCCAGTGTAATAGGGGTGGGAAAGGAACTGTGCCCAGTCCCCAATTTTTGAATTTACATTTCTAATCTGTTCATGAACCCACTCTATTGCATCAAGGATGATTACAGTACGATTGTCTTAGTTGCTTTCTCCTTGCTGGGACACAATACACAACACCTATAACTTAGAAAAAGAAATGTTTAGTTTGGCTCACACTTTGTAGAGGTTTCAGTCTATAGCCAGCTGGCTCCAAGGCAAGGTGGCCTGGCCGGGGGCCTGGAAGGGGAAGAATAGCTCCCAACAGGCAAACAGGAAGCAGAACAGGATCAAAGTGGAAGGTGGGATTTACACTCTTCCAAGCCAGGCTGTATCTACTGCCACCAGGCTTCACCTTGCTACACCACACCCAGGTATAAGCCCAGCAGAAGGCTAATCCACTGATCAGTATCACACACTCATGGTGACCCATCTAATCACCTCCTATGAGAGATGAGGCTTTGGGGGATATCTAGACATAAACTGTAACATAGATGCATTCACACTGACCAAACCTTTCCCATCACATGTATGAAACAATCTTAAGAGGGTCCTAAATTTCAAGTTGTTTTCCAACCTGAACTCGAATCACTAGTACACCTTTACTTAAGTTTTAGGTGGCTGACATTTCAAACTGAAAACAGCTGAAGCCCCTGGCTTAACTGAAACTTACTGGCACCTATTCCAGCACTGTGTTCTGTTATCTTCTCATGTGGGGCTCTCAGAGTGCAGCAGGCATCTGCTCTCAGATGGATCAGTCCTTTGTGCAGGATGCAGCTGCAGTGCTGAAAGTCCTGATGGCAAGTGAAGCGCAAAGAAACCCCACAGTCATGACTCCTTCTCACCCAAGGAACTGTAGGACCATCTGCTGAAATTTTGAGAATTTTTGCATCTGCAGTAAAACATTGGGTTGTAAGTTACTTGTTCTGCAACTGTTCTAAAAGACAAACATTTTTAATAAATTTTAACTTGATAAATGACTAATATTTTGCACTACAAATAGTACTAGATGTCAAATGTCACATAATCACAATGGAGCCACTGACTCTCTCCATCTTCCTCTGTCTGTCTCCACCTCTGTCTCTGTCTCTTTCTCTCTGCAGGACTGTGGGTGACCATCTACTATGGAAGAAGCTATGGAAGAGATCTCATCTGCAGAGAAGGAGGAGAAAAAGATGGAATTCTTCACTTCTAATGAGATTAGGGAGATGTGCAAAATGTGGGAAACAGTGAAAAATTTTGTATACGAGCACCACCTGAATAAGGCTGTAGCACTCAAAGTGATAAATCTAACAATAATCCAAGATCACCTTACTATGAAATCTTCAAAAGGAGACAAAAGTAAATGTCATCGGATAAGCTTCTTGTTAAAGTTCTATGAAAAGAAAAAGATTCTATTGAGCCAATGAACAGCAGTGGTTCATTAGTGATAGTGAAAGTAATTCTATACAATAATCCTCCTCTCCTTTGTCTCTCTCACAGCAGCCACAAAGTTTTTCAAAGATAAGTACAGGTTAGTTTATTTTTCTTTGTATTTTGTATTTTCTTTATTATTTTGTATTATATTATAGTAATATAATCATTTTAATATGAACTTTTTGGGTTGTAAAATGAATCATGCTTCCCTTTATTCTTATGAATTCTTACAAAGAAATTGTGCTTTGGATTTCATGCATGTTTCTAGAACAAATTATGCTCAAAAACCAAGGTCTTACTGTATATTCATCGAGTTTTGGACTGAAATTTTCTTGTAGTGTCCTTCCTTGACAAGTATCAGGGCCATGCCTTATAAAATGAGTTTGGAGTTATTTCTTTCTTTTCAATATTTTGAGGGAGAGTTTGAGAAAGACTGGCATTCATTATTGAAGTGTTCAATAGAAATCACCCAAGAATCCCTTTTGTCTGGCCTTTTTTTATTGGGGGGATGGACTGGGAGGTTTGTTGGTTTGTTTGTTTTTAGTTTTTTTGAGACAAGGTCTCCCTTTGTAGTTCAGGCTAGCCCTGTGCTCACTATGTAGCCCAGGCAAGCCTGGAGCTCTCAGCAATCCTCCTGCCTCTGTCTGCCAAGTGCTGGGATTATGGGCATGAGCCACCACGCCTGGCACTGTGGAATGTGGTATTGGTTGCTGGTGGGTGTGAGTCTCCATGCACAGCATTGTTGTATGTGGGTACTGGGGATCCAACTAGGGACCTTATACTTGCAAGGTAGGCAAGAACCACTGAGCTAAATCCCTAGCCCTTGTTTGTTTTTTACTGATTCAAACCCTTACTCATTAGTCTCTTCAGATTTTCCTTCTTCATGATTTAGTTTTGTCAGTTTATATGTGACTAAGAATTTACTTGCTTCTTTTAGGCTGTCCAATTTGTTGACATATAATTAACTGTTCATAGTCTCTTGTGAGCCTTTGTAATTCTTTATCAAGAGCAATGTGTCCTCTCTTTCGTTTGTAATTTCTCTCTCTCTCACTCCTCCCCACCCTCTCTTTCCCCTCTCTGTTACTCAAACTGAAGAACTGTCACTCTTATTGTTTTAAAGAACAACTCCTAGTTTCATTATCTTCTCTACTGCTTTTCTAATCTCTACTTCATTTATTCCAACTCTAAGCTTTATGACATCCCTTCTTCTATTAACTTTAGCCCTGGTTTGCTTTTCTTTTTCTAGTTCCTTGAGTAGTACAAGTATTCCTTTTTCTTAATGTAGGTTTAATCACTACTAACTGTTCCATCTATACTGCAGGATTTCTAAAGCCACTGTACTCCTGCTGTCACTTCCCAGGCATGCCAAGAGCTCATGGGGTCTACACTGTCACCATGAAGACAGATGCCAGAAACACACACATACTCTGCCTCTCTCCGTCTCCTATGTCTTCTCTCTCTCTCTCTCTCTCTCTCTTTCTCTCTCTCTCTCTCTCTTTCTCTCTCTCTCATCATACATCTTGGCAAATCATTGACCTGGTTTTCCAATACCAAGGTCATTTTTCTGGCATTATCCACTATAACCAACCTAAAGGGAGAAAAGAACAATGTACACTAGAGCTGGGCATCTGCTCCATCTGGACTTCAGAGACCCTGCAACCCAGTGTGTTTTCCAGCCTCTGCATACAGTGAAGCCTCTTTGGTTTTCTATTTGCACCTAACCTACAGACACTTTAATGTTGATCCCTTGTGCAGAAAACCACTAATGAACATTCAATAAAACATGCCAATCTTCGGAGAATTTTTCTTTCAGTTTCAATGTGAATAATGATGTTCTTTGTTCCCTCTACTATACAAAAGTCTAGTATACTTCTGTATGTGATAAAAATGCATCAGAGTATAAGAGCAAGCCCCTAGTCACATTTGGAATTAGACCACATAATTATGCTAGAAAACAAAAGACCATTAAAAATATACATTAGAACCTCACTAATTCAATTTTGACATTTCTGAAGTTGGGATCAAACACAGCAGGCTAAAATTCACAATTTTATTTGTTCTCAAGTTATAAGGATTAAGATAACTGATTTTGGACAATAAAAGCTATTACTTACAAAAGAGAATACACTGTAATCAGGTACTCACTTGGTTCAGAGGAGGCAGGAGTGCCGGGAAGTTCAATGTCACCTTAAAGACAGTCCCAATCCATATTACAGCCACTCCCAAGCCAACAAATATGGCTGCATAAGGAAAATCCTGAGGAGGCTCATGGCTTCCTAGGGCTGCCCTTTCCATCGTCCACAGCCACCCATCCTTGTGCCTAAGACCCCCATGCTGACCCTCCTGAGGCACACATACCCCTCTGGTGTCCATTAGGACATACATTCCTGTCCCTTCTGCCTTCATACTCTGCAGTTACCAGCCAGTCCTACAGACCACCTGTCACACGGTAAGTTGTAGATGGAAATCGTGAGGTATCTCTTCATCTCTGAAGTTTGCTGGATGGAGGACACTTTATGGACAATGAGCAGAGGCATTCTCTTCTTAGTAGTCCATTGTCCTGTTCTGTCTGTATGCTAGGGTCCCAAGCAACCACCTTTCCAATTCCTTCAGTGATCCATCTTTCAAGCTTCAAACCATATCTAGAAGACAGAGAGCTCCTCCTTGCCTAAGAGAAGAAACTCTCATCTGACATAGGCCACAGAAACCTGAGGATCAGCAGCCACTGCAACCAAAGCATCTTTGGGATGGTGGTCACACTCCCACCATAGGTAAGGGACATCCGATTAGCTTGCAGATCACAAAGGTTACAGTTGTGACAGGCTTGCAGCTTGCCCTCCCTTAACACAAACGGAGTGCCCCTTCTCATCAGCCTCCCCACATCTCCAGCAGCACTGCAATGGTTCTTTCCAAATGGGGCTAATTAAAGCCCACAGTACAGTTCAACTGTTTTGCTGGCTTTGCTATTCAAACTTAGAAATCAATAAATACTGAGGGGTTCTATCTATTTTTATCCAATTTCCACTAAACATCCTGGGAAATCTCCTTCTTCTCACTCTCCTTTGGTTACTAGAATGTAGAAGTCCATTTCAGAACTGGAATATAGCTTGTTTGTAGAAAGAGGGTGAAACAAGTCACTGCAAATAACTTTGGTGCCTCTCTCCTTTCTTCCACTCCTATTTGATGCTGTGGTTTAGTTATCAGCAAAAATGCTTTCCCATGCATTCTAGAAATGAAAAACTCTCCCACAGGTACAGAGACCTGGAAAAATACCTACGCGCTAGCCACTCCCAGGCCAACAAATATGACTATATATATTTAGTTATTATATATAACCTTTTCTTTGACTATAACTACTGGACACATATGACAGAGGTGCCTGGATATCCTCAGTCTATCCACTCCCTTTCCAGCTCCTTCTACCACAGAGCCAGGAATGATTAAAACTCACCACGGCCCTTCTTGGTGTAAAATTTTAGCAATACTTTTAGGAAAGAATGAGATTACTTGATGATTAAATCTTTCATACATTTTCTTTCAGCAAGAAAAAATGTCCAGTCATCATAGGGCTCCCAGAGGTGGGAGATGACTGCCAGCAGTCTGACCCAGAGTTCTGAACTGTCTCTCATGGTCTTCTGCCCCAAAGTCACTATCTGAGGTGGACACTCAGGTAAGCTCTGCACGTGCACATGTGCTCTGGGCTACATTAGCAGCCAGGTGTGTAAGAATGGGGTGGGGAGGCTGAGTCTTTTCACCCAAGCTGCAGAAGAAAAGAGCACGCCAGGGCAGCACTCAGCATCCTGCTTTTTTCCTTAGAATGACTATGACTTACAAAAGGAGGCACAAAAATTTACATTTTGATAAAGATTTAAAATAGAAAGCTCTTCTCTTCTCAACTGAAAGAAAATTAACAAACCTCTTTCTGGGCTTCAGCACACTCAACCCAACCATTAAAAAGCACATGCAGCATCAGGATAGACAGACCACGAAGTGGGCACTTGTGTGGCACAAAGGGACATGCACTGATGCTCACTGGGAAGTCATGACCAGCAACCAGTATGCAGCACACCCACCCTAACATGCAAGAAGTGATCTGGGAGGTGGAGCGAGACCTCTGTCTGGCAATCTGCATGACGGAAGGGTGCTCACAGAAGAAAAACAGCAGGCAAAGGGAGAAGCCAGCTTCCAATCCTGGTGGTTCCACAGGAAATTCATGGTTTCCTAGGGTTACCCTTGGGCTGTCATGAAACTGGGAGCCAGGTCCACTGCCTTCCATGATTATAACTCTGGAGGGCAGGGAGATTTGTGGATCTATCCAGGCAGCTCCTCCAAGAACAAGTGGTTTATGAAGCCCTCTTAGGACCCAGGTTTCCAGAATAGGGAGAGAGACCCAGAGAAACTCTGGAGACTTGAGATAAAACATCTTTGGACATACAGGTTTTGTCCATATTGGGCTAGATTCCCAATAATAAAATTAACAGAGCCTGTCAGAAAGCCAACAGATGGAGAGTAAAACCAGCAGAGTGTGGTGGTCCACATCTACAATTCCAGCTATTTTGGAGGTTGAGGCAGGAGGATAACAAGTTCAAGTTCAACCTGGACAATTTGGCAAGACCCTGTTCAAAGTAAAATAAGAAGGGCTGGGGGATTAGCTCAGATTTGGAGTATTGCCTAGCATGCATGAGGCCTCATGCTCATTTCTCAGTACAAAAACAAGCAAACAAACAATCTGCACAGACAGATATGACAGAACCTTCTCGTTTGTGCAAGCTCATGGGATGCGGCTTCTCATTAAATCAGTTCCTTACTTCCACACTGAAGAGAAACAATTTTATAAAATCTTCAAAAACAAAACTTGTTTTGCTGCTAACTAGAAAGTTTTAGTTGGCCCTTCTCAAGAAATGAGTTTTCCAGGCTCCAGCCCCCTCAATGCAGACAGATGGCATCTCAACTCTTGCTGACTGGCATTTCCTGTTGTGGGCACTGGACACCAGCCTTACTCCTAAGGCACACAGAACAATAGCCCTGCAGGGAATGCCCAGGTTCGGCCAGATCTCTGGCTGTCAGAAGAGCTCTTGGCTCACACAGGAAAAAGGAGGGTGTAGAGGATGGTTACTGAGGAGTTATCCAAGAATTTGGGGAAGAATTACTTAAAGAGATTGAATGTTGTGTTTTGGGTTTTAATCTAGGGTTCCTCCCATCCAGGAAGGAAACACTGCAACAACTTCTAGAAAAACCAGGCAGAGTGAGACAGAGAAGGTACAAGGCAGAGGCAGAGAAGGAGCAGCCAGAGATATTTGCATGCCTGCTTCAGACAGCGCTGTCTTACACACACACACACATGCACACACACACACACACACACACACACACACAAGCACACACACACTAGCAATGCTATAATGCAAACCAACACCAGCTCCTCTCTCTATCTCAGCTGTGAAAATCTAACATCAAGCAATCTCTTCTCCATGGACAGAGACTCAAAAGCTCACAGCATGATCCCCCATCTGCCTTTCATTTTTCAGGCTTCAATTACTTGCCACCAGCCATGGTATGAAAATGTCAGGTGGAAAATTCCAGAAGTAAACACTTTATAAGTTTTAAATTGCTTTCCTTCTGAGCACCATGCTGAAGTCTGGCCTGTCTCATTCTTCGGGGCACAAACAGTCCCTTCTCGGCACAGCTGCACTTCCCATTCATTCATCACAGCTTAGCTGTCTCTGTCACCGAAGAGAATTCTGCAAGGTCTTCATTTAAGTGACCCTAACAAACAAGAAGGGGAGAAGAGATGGGTGGAGAGGCAAACCTCAGCCTGTATGGCTGAAGGAGTATACAGAGGGTATAACACCCACCACGGCTTTCGGAAAACAGCAGAAAACAGGATGGTGAAATAAACTTGAACATATCAAATGGAGCACTATAAACAAACGTGACTTACACATTCAAACTTATGGATTAGAAAAGAATAAAACAACTTGATGCTATTATTATAGACTCACAAGTGAAATACAAATGTACAGAGATGTTGATAGTCAAAAAATAAGAGAAGAGCCAAAGACTAAAGATACACCTATCTCTTTCACTGTGTACTAAAATAAGCACATAAAGAAATGCTCAACATCACTGGTCATTTGAGAGATGTACATGAAAACAACTCTAAGATTCCATCTCACTCTACAAAGAAATAAAATCAAAGTAGATTAGAGACCTAAATATTAAAGCAGAAACACTAAACCTACTGGAAAATAGGTTAGGCAAAACTCTTGGAGACACTGGCTTAGGGAAAGATTTTATGAACAAAACTTCTATAGCATGAGACCTAGCAGAAGGGATCAACAAATGGGACCTCATCCTATCAAAAAGCTTCTGCACAGAAAAAGAAACCACTGGCAGAGCAAAAAGACACCCAACAATATGGGAAAAAATTTTACCAGCTGTCCCTCAGATAAAGGACTACTATCTAAAATATATCAAGAGCTTTAAAAAATCCCCCCCCCCCAAATTTAAAGAGCCAATTCAAAAATGGGCATCTGAAATGAACAGACACTTTTCAGAGGAAGAAGTAAAAGCAGTGAAGAAGCACATGAAGAAATGCTCAACATCACTGGTCATTCAAGAGATGCACATGAAAACAACTCTAAGATTCCTTCTCACTCCACAAAGAATGACTGTTATCTTGAAATCAGCCAGCAACAAATGCTGGTGAGGCTGCAGAGAGAAAGGAACTCTTCTCCAGTGTTGGTGGGAATGTAGACTGGTACAACCACTATGGAGATCAGTGTGGAGATTCTTCAAAAAACTAAGACTAGAAATTTCATTTGATGCTTCTATTCCCCTGCATGAAAGAATTAAAAGATTCATATCACAGCGTCATATGTGCACCCATGTTTATAGCAGCTCAGTTTATGATAGCTAAATCTTGGAAACAACCCAAATGTCCATCAACTGGAAACTGGATAAAGAAGATGTTGTTTTTCTATAGAACAGAGTATTACTCTGCCATAAAGAATTATAAGGTTGAGTTATTTATATAAAAATGGACTTACCTTCAGTACATCCTCGTAAGTGAATAAATAGGTCACAGATGTGTAAATACTGTATCTTTTCTCTGAAATAAGAACCTGAAAATGTAAATGAGTTCTAAAATGTATGTTAGATATTGCACAATAGATACTATTCAAAGGGAACGGAATAGGGATAAGTAATGAGGGTAAAGAAAAAATTGTGATGGTAATAAAAAATTGTAACAAAGCTTATATAAACAGGGTGGGGGTTCTGGGGTAGGTAAGGAAATGAGAAAAAATGATAATCAAGTCATTTCATATCCTGGTACAAACTGTCAATGTTGAATGTGATCAAGAAATGCATATAAAATGTACCTATTTCACAATTCAAAAAAATAAGAGAACAATAAAACAAGGAAATACCTGACAAAAGAAAACCAGTACTAGTCTACTCCACAGATATAAAAAGAAGTTCAGTCACAAAGAATGATAAGTTTGAGTCACTTATACTCAAATGGATGTACTCTGAGGGTATATTCATAAGTGAAATAAATAGGACCCATATAAATATTGTATTTTTTCTCTAGTATGAAAAACTGAAGGTGTAAATGAATGCCAAAGTGTATGATAGGTAGTGTGAAAAAGGAAGAAAATGTTCAAAAGGAAAAAGGAAAGGGTGAGTAGGGGAAAGTAAAAAAGGAAAAGCAAAAATTTGTTGGTTAAAAAAAAGGAAACAAAGCTAATGTATATAGGATGTGAGGATTGTAGGGAGGGCAGGGAAATGGGGAAAAAATGAGAATCAAGATGTGTCACACACATACAAGTACAAATTCTCAATGTTAAGCATGTCAAAATGTATGTATAAAATGTGCCATTAAAATAATTTTTTAAAAACATGTGCTTAATTAAAGTAAGATGCACCTAATAATGTATTACTTCAGAATACAGAAAGCAAAACTGAAAGAACCACAAATAAATCAATAAATTTACCTCTATATTTCTTCCTCCATAGTTGGTAAATCAAGGTGCTAAAAATTGGTAAGAAAAGCAGAGTGTATCAATAGTATAACTAACTAACTTCAATCAGTTCCTATGACTAGGTTCTTAAATGAATTGGTTACTAAATGAAGAATTGTACATAATGTGCACACCAAAACATTCAGAACAAAGATATGGTCAATGGAAACTCCAACCTGGTAACTGTTTTTATTTACAGGACTTTTATACATAGTACTGTGATGGATAGCAGAACATAAAGCTACAGTGCTGTACTGTATACACAATCAGAAAAACTTATGAACTGTGCTAGAGAGGAAGCCACCATAAGGCCACACTGCCTCTCCTGTTCCTCCACCATAAATCTGTATGTGGGTCTTAAGTCTGAGTAGCAGGTTGTAAGCCCAAACAGTGTACCTCGGTCGTAGTCATAACAGTCAGTGAATAGGTAGGTCAGGTCATTAAATGAGGAAAATCTGTACAATTCGCCACAATCAGTAACATGCAGCATTGATGAAAATTGACAATGTGGGGCCAGGGATATAGCTCAGTGGTTCCGGCACCTGTCTTGCAAGCGCAAGGGCCCAGGTTCGATCCCCGGTAACCACGTAACAATACTGGGTGTGGAGACTCACGCCCAGCAGCAACCAGTACCACATACCACAGTGCCGGGCGTGGTGGCTCACGCCTGTCATCCCAGCACTCGGGAGGCAGAGGCAGGAGGATTGTGATGTGAGTTTGAGGCTGAGCTCAGGGCCAGCCTGAACCACAAAGCGAGAGCCTGTCTCAAAAAACCTAAAAAAATAAAGAAAAATGACAATGTGCTATACCATAAAACAAGTATCAACAAACTGCAAATAACTGGAATCATGCAGACCATGTTCTCTGGGTGTTAGGAAAAAAATATTTTAAATTCTAGACAAGAACTTGTGAGTCATAAGCCAAAAAATAAATCATAATGAAAAATTTTAAAACTTACATGTGAATAATAATAAGAACACCACAGTACAGAGCTTGTGGAGTGAAAATATTGTTAGAGGAATCTTTAGAGAGAAATATGTAGTCCTAAATACGTACATAGGAAAGAATAGGGCTATAAAAGTTAATAAGTTAGGGCCTAGGATTTAGTTTAGTTGTTCTGGCACCTGCTTTAACAAGTGCAGGAGCCCGGGGTTCAATCCACAGATAACCACATACAACAATGCTGGGTGTGGTGACTCATGCCCACCAGTCATCAATACCACATACCACAATGCCGGACATGGGGGCTCATGCCTGTAACGTCAGTGCTTAAGAGGCAGAGGCAGGAGGACTGCTGAATTTGAGGCTGAGCTCAGGGCCAGCCTGAACTACAAAGCAAGACCCTGTCTCAAAAAAAAAAAAATATATATATATATATATATAACTAACTCATATATATATATATATATATATGAGTTAGTAATTTAATTTAAAAGATTAGACAAAGAATAAAGCCAAAGAAAGAAATAATAGAGATAAGAACAAAGGATAATAAATAGAAAGGAATGATATAACAGGGAAAAGAAAGGCAAAAGCTGGTTTTTTGTAAAGTCTTACAAGGATTTGTGAAGGCACTGGAAGCCCACTAGTGAGCCAAGGTTACAGACCTAAGTGGGGCTTGGTGGAGGTGGGGTGCCCCATCCTTCAGGCCTTCTATTCTCACACCCCAGCAAACCCAATGAGATCCACACCTCCTCCAGTGCACCCTACTTGATCTATCTCCTCTTAGAGATGCAGTATAATATCTCTCAAGTTAGCACAAAACAATGTTTATTCTTCTGATCTTCCTCCCCCTGGTGCTCTAGACCACTGAAAAGCAAGGAGGAGGAAAGGCCTGCATTGTGTCCCTATCCACCCCCAGCACCTTCCCCGAGGCAAAGAGACTGCAGGAGAAGAAAGTCAGTAGCAACGATGGGGAAAGCCAGTTCTGGGTCCCTGGGCCCTGTGAAGTGCAAGGTGAAGATGTAGACCAAGAGCTGATGGGACCCTGGGAGCAGCATCTGGGCATCAGATGAAGCCCCGTGTCCTGCAGGTTTCTAAAAGATCTTGACTAGGATGCAACTGAAACAGCATCTCTGGTTTCTCTTTTAATTGGTTGTAAAAGAGGAAATGAATAACATCCACTCCAGTTGCAAGTCTCTAGTAAGTCAAAATCCTTAATGATTAACAATTTTTTTCAAAAAGAGCAGAACAACAAATGACACTTGTATAACACAAACACAAAAGCAGCACCTGCCACGTTTTCTGAGGGTGGAGCCACACAAGAAAAAGATGCTGGAGACTGGATTTCAGGAAGCAGTTTGGACCAGAAGCACTGCTCCACAGATGGCCAGCTTCCGAAAGAAATGGAAAGAGGTGTGGGTTGTTTTCCCTCCCACTCCTGCCAATAGAACCCTGTCTTCTGGGCTCCCACACATTGGCCACACCCTGAGGTGGTTACTGTACACACCAAGATGGAGTCATACAGTAAGATACAACTCTCTGAGCCACCAGCATCCAGGACAGAGAATTATTAAGGGCTTTGAAAAATAGCTTTGTGGATCTTGAAGCTGTGGTACTTCTGTCCCGCAGGTGCCGGCAGTCCCTGAGCCCACAGGCCTTCCTTTGCTTCTCCAGGTCAGCTCAGTGAGGTCAAGGTGTGGGCACATGTGTATCACAGTGGCAGAGCCATCTTTCCCAGCGGCTTCATGTCCACTCTCATCAAAGCCACAGAGCAATGCCCACACAGTGTGTCCTTACAGCAGCTAATCACACAGATAAAACAGGAAACTCACCGCACAATTACCTCAGCAAATAACAGCTAAATGAAACAAATGATTGTAGGTGCAGTTTCATAACACTCTTTTGACTCACCTCCCAGACATGTCAACCCACTCCTGGAGTGACTGTCTGCCTCAGTCCGGCTATCTCTCACCCTCCGCTCCAGGACTTGCTGTTCTGGACTTCTTGTTCCTAGCAGTGGGTCACACAAGTTAATTTGCAGTCCAGTGTTCATGATGCAGTGCTGCCCTGGAGTCACCCCAACCACCTTCTAAATTTTAAAATTAGGGGTGACAAAAATGAACAATCTTATTACAGTGGAACCCACACCCCTGACAGACAAGTGGGCAGAGCCAGAGAGAAGTGCCCTCCCAGTTCTCCTTAACTTGAGCTCACCTCACTTCTACTCACCCTCCAACAGAAGCACCACAGAGCGGCTGACCACTTCCACTCTGGTGGACTCTACCATGGGAGTTAAATATTTATATGATGCTCATGACTTACACTTCGATACAACCATACATATAAGATTTGAGACAACCCTAACAATCAGGGTTGATTGTCATTGTGTTTTAACAAAAATAAATAATAAAATATCTATTTTTTGATATTTTATAGAATTTTGCTACAATTACATCTTCACAGTAACTAAAATGTGGCTGCTCTCACCTAAACACACTGTGGATTTAAAATATACTCCAAATTCTAAATACTTAGTACAGAAGATGAATGTCAAATAGCCTAGTAATTTTTTTACTGATTATCCTTTGAAGTATATCCAAAAGTACATTTGATGTGCTGGATTAACAAGTCTCACCTTTCCCCTGTTTCACTTTCTAAATGTGTCCACTAGGAGATTTATACAACGTAGGTGCCTAGACTTGTATCTCTTTTGAAAACTGCTATCTTTGAAGAATTAAGTTTCATTGTGGGGCATTCTTTCAGCAGACTTACAGAACAGCATAAAATGTCCTTCAGTGTACATGTGATATTTCTGGACAAGCTCAAGAACAGCAGCAGGATTATTTCTGCGCAGGATTATTTGAGGTGAGCATCAGAAGACCCTCTTCCTGCTGGGCTGCACGGCCCAGTCCTCAAGCCCAGCACGCACCACATCCTCCTCCACCGTTGTTCTCTCTTCAGTCTTGGCCAGCACCGAGGCCGCCAGCAGCCCACTCGTCCCATACGCAATGGGCAGGCAGTTCTTACAGATCATCAAACCCATTTCAGTGTTTCCCAATCTCTGCCATCTTTTGCACAATTTGCAGTTATACTCTGCAATAGATTTGCACTATGATGTCCAATGAAATCTTATTGGGGAGAAGCTGATCCCTAAAGAAAATGATGCTTAGGTGGGCAAATATCCACCTGTGGGATATTTGCCATACCCACCTGTTGATATTCTGTTAAAACATCAGAATGGGAACTAGCAGTTCAGCAGTTGAGTGTTCCCATGTGATGAATCTCTCATCCTATAAAGGCTTATAACTGGTATTCAGATAACAAATATGTAAGATCTATATATAATATCAGATGACCTCTAAGTAAAAATGTACCAAATGTTCAAAAGTGACTAAGTGGAAATATAGGTGACTTTATTTTCTTTTTTATTTTCTCTACTTCTACAATTAATTGTTTTATACCAACACATTAAACTAGGTTGAATTTAATTTTAAATATCACATCAAATCCCATATCCTCTGTGAACTGTTAAGCTCAGACAGTGCCTGTCCCTAGTGAAGTCTATCCTTGGGACTCCAAAATAATGCTCTTTGATGATTATTAACTCCACTGCAAATTATAATAACTAACATTTGTGTACCAGGCACTGTTCAGTGTTTCCTACTTATTAATTCTCATAAACTCTCTGGCCATTCTCATCTTTCCTGAACTATGGAAGTGGGAGAAGAAAAAGACTTCTCAGGAAAGGCAGTTACAAAGGGGGGTGGATTTGCAAAAGCAAATTCTGTATTAAAGTTTAATTTTATACTTGAAAAATATATATAATTTTTTAATAATACAATTCATCTTCAACAGATTAATGAAGACACAGAAAAAGAAATTGGTAAAGTTTAACTCAAGCATAATTTAAAAAATAATACCAAACACCAATGCAGGAATCACAGAAATATAAAATTTCTTTTCTTTTTTTTTTTTTTTTAAGGTTTTTTGAGACAGGGTCTCGCTTTTGTGGTTCAGGCTGGCCCTGAGCTCAGCCTCCAACTCACATCACAGCAACCCTCCTGCCTTTGCCTCCTGAGTGCTGGGATTACTGAGCCACCACACCCGGCACTGTGGTATGTGGTACTGGTTGCTGCTGGACGTGAGTCTCCATGCCCAGTATAGGTATGTGGTTACCGGGGATCGAACCCGGGTCCTTGCGCTTTCAAGACAGGCGCCGGAACCACTGAGCTAACTCCCCAGCCCCAACATAAAATTTCTTAATGTGCAATGCTCCTGCTCTGCCTTGAGGAGCACGCAAAGGCGTGGAGGTGCCCATCACCATCATCACTCAACACAGTGCCAGAGTACCAAGGAAGACACAACTGCAAAGCAGAAGAAACGTCACTATCATCTGCGGTACACATGGTTTTCTATAAACTATGCTACACATCTACAAACTAGCCAAGATGCTAGACAGAAAATTTATACACAAAACACACCTGTATAACTATACCAGCAGTGACAACTTTTAAAATGCAACTGGAGAAAAGAGGTTCCATTTATAATGGCATAAAATCTGTAAGCACCCAATGAAAGGACAAAGTATGGAACATCCATGGAGTAATGTACTGCAGTAGAAAGGAATGAAGCATCATCCCAAGCTCAACCTTGGAACCATGATGCCAAGTGAAAGAAGCCAGACACAAAACACATGGCTCACACAACTGCAGACACCACTGAGCCAAAGTGGCCAGAGAGACAAGTGCATGGAGGTAGGAAGCCCACCAGGGGCTTCCTGGGCTGGGCTAGCTGGTGAGGGGAGGGGAGTGACTGCTAGTGGCTCAGAGTTTCTTTGGCAAGAGACACAGACGTCCAGAAAGGAAATGTGTAGACTGCTGTACACTTTGTGAATTTACTAAAAAATACTGATTTGAAAATTCTAAATGGCTGAACTGTACAGTGTGTGAATTATACCTCAATAGAGCTATTAGTTTAAAATGATAAAAAGTACAACCTGTACTAGGTATATACACACAGGAATTAAAAGATTCATTCACAGTGACATATGTGCACCCATGTTTATAGCAGCTCAATTTGTGATTGCTAAATCTTGGAAACAACCCAAATATCCATCAACTGGAGACTGGATAAAAAAGCTGTGGTTCTTTTACAGAATGGAGTATTACTCTGCCATAAAAAATGATAAGTTTGAATCATTTATATTTAAATAGAAGTACCTTGAGGACATCTTCATAAGTGAAATAAATAGGTCACAGATGTGTAAATATCACATCTTTTCTCTGGTATGAGAAAATAAAGATATAAATGAGTTCTGGAATGTATGTTATATATTGTGAAACAGAAAATATTCAAAGTGAAATGGGGTAAAGGGCGAAAAATAATGAGATAATAACAAAAAAAGAAAGGAAACAAAGTTTATGTATATAGGGGCTGGGGGTGGTAGGGTGGGTAGAGCTATCAGAAAAAATGAGTATTAAGTTGTGTCATATACTGGTACACATTTTCATTGTTGAGTGCAATCATGATGTGTATATGTAATGTACCAATAAAGATTTTAATTTTTAAAAAAAGTACAACCTGTAAAGCACCTAAGACAGATTCCAGACTTTTACAGAGAATATTATAATGCTTTATAGAATGATCTAAAAGAACAATCATAATGATAGATAATGTCCAGGACTCAGATGTATCAGTAGTAAGAAAATGAAGCCTGCTCCACGTAATTTATAGATTTGATGTAAATTACAGCAAGACTTTTCAAGAGAAGGGAGAGATACTAAAACTCATGTTGATTTCTAAAAGGTCAAGAATAATCATGACAATTTCAGAAAAATGGATAAAAGGGAAGATACTATAGTTTTAATAAAGGAAATAGTACTAGTTGGTTAATACAAAAGATAGAAACAACAGAAAAGTTAGGAAAAATAATCAAAAATAAAACAGAAATTAGAATATGACAGAAACGGCAACACAATAAAGTAGAAAATAATAAATTATTAAATGATAATAGGATGCACAATTTTCAATATGAAAAACAATTATACTTCTGCCTTACACAATACAGAAATATAAATGTCAGATCAGATCTAACTATGGAGAATAAAACTTTCCAGGAAAAAAGGTAACACACAGGAAAAAACCTTGAAAACTAGAATATACTAAAAGATAATCTGTAAAAGAAACACGAAGTGAGAAGGGACAGTGAAGTAACTCATTCCATGCTCATCAAACTATCCAAAGGTGACCAGCCCTTACTGCAAGGAACCCAATAGTGGGTGTGCAGAGAGACACAACTGCCGCGAGAAAAAAAGGCAAACCCAGCCACACTGAGCTTGCAGACTGACACTGATATAAGCCCTCCACTCTCACTGCTCAGCTTCTGAAGACGGACACATCCAAAAGGTCCTACCATGGAGAATCACTGCAGAACTTACAGTACTGGAAGCAAGCAAGCAGTCATCAGAGGAAACCTCAGAACATCAGACAAAGGACATGATATTAAAATGATCCGCTCAACCTGTGAATACCAACAAATGTTATCGAAACATGTAAAAATGTTGAGTGAAAAGAGTCACAAAATAGATAAGACAGATCTCCCTTACATAAAGTATTCAATACCAAAGAAGATTGAACAGAGATGAGAAAACAATGGGTTCCAATGTTGCAGGCTGAGTGGACTCTACCCTGAGCCCCACACAGCTGTTTGGACTTGGTCCACACTCACCTGCATCATTATCAGAACTTCCTGTCCATCCAAGAGAGCATTTTCAGTTATCAGCAATCCCACTTAGCCTTGTCTAGTGACTGGGCTTAGTGTAATTCTAGTCCCAGGGAGGACAAGCCTCTCCTACTCTGCAGAAGAGCACAACCAGGCCAGGGCAGCTAAGGTGACCCAGCGCGCGATCCTCATTCAGGCTCGCAGTGTCTCAGTTTAGAAACTGCTGGACCTTCGGAGCTCAGATCCTATATTTACCCAGTGGGAACACTGCCCCCTCCTATTGTGAAGAGTAATTCATCCAACACACAACACACACCAGCCTCCAGAGAACACAGCCATCCACCCAGCATCTCAGTCAGCCGGCATATGGCAACACCTCAGTTCACAAACACTTCAATTCACAAAGCATTTACAACTCTGCATCAGGTGACAAACAGAACTACAGCCATCCTCTGCACACAAACACAAATATAGCCATCTTCCCTGAAATCCTAAATCAAATTAAGTTCATAAATTGAGATATCACTACAAAGAAATGGCAATGGAGGAAAAGAGGCATGTGCCAGGTCCATGCAGCCCTTACTCCCACACCTGGGTACATCATCCCACTTCTTCTTCATCCACAACCTGGACCTGCCCAGTGGGAGGCCCAGGCACTTCCTTCAGCAACAGTGAGGAGCCAGACACAAGGCCATTTCTCACAATCACCATGGACAGCACTGTGTGAGAGGAGCTCCCAACTTTAGGAAGATGAGGTTTCCTCAAACACCTGAGGAAATCCAGGTGAGACCATACATAACACACCAAAGCCAACTTCTCAGGACACGACCGGTGAATCGCTTGACCCAACACACCCCCCAGCCATCTCCCTAAAAGGCTGAAACCTGGTTCTGGTCTAATACACTGCGGGCGGGGCCTCAAGGGGACGGCCTGCCTGCCAGATGCTGAAAATGACTGGAAATGATTCCTGGAGAAACAGCCCTTGAATGTTATTCCTTGGGTCCTTTTCTGAGGACAGGATGTTGGGTATTTCAATTCTTTTCTTGGACAGGATGTTGGGTATTTCAATTCTGCAGCCAATCAAGTGCTACCATGTGGCAAGAACAAAAGTCATAAATCACTCAGCTTTGAGATCCTGTGACTCCTCACAAGCTCTTAACTTTGAGGAAATAAAATACTGCACCAAAACACTTCTACTTTGTGGAATGAGAATGTGAATTTCAAACGAGAATTTATTCATATTTTTCTCATTCATATCACACCGTTTAGATTTGCACGGTTCTAAGTTACTCCATAAAAGGTCCTGGGGAACAAACTGGTCTCCATTTATCAAAGCGTGCACAGTTGTGTCTGGGCCTGGCTGCCACACCATCAAAGACTGCCACTCAGGGATTAGTGGGACAACTATTCATGCTCCACTATGATTTCAGACCAAATTCTCCCTTTTAGTTTTATTTAATGGTTTGTATTCATTAAAAAAAAGAGGGTAAAAAATCATCAAGAAATTCCATTTTAGCTTGAGAACTAAAATGATAAAATAATACTAATCAAAAGAAAATACTTTCTTGGCAAAACCAAGCATGACAGTCATCCTGTGAGCCAGAGCAGACTGTACGGAAGAGGAGGATGTGATGGTTCACACTCCACACACTGCTCTCAGTGGCCTGTCCATCTGAACACTTCACAACAGTGCAGTATTTTTTGTAATTACCCTGCAATGCAATATTTAAATTGGCCAAGATTTGACCAGTCACCTTGTTACTCTGCCTCTAAGACAAGAGAATGCATACATAGGTAACAGGGAGACAAAGCCAGCCATATCTGGTTTCCTTGTAGGTCAACTGCTCTTAAGCCAGCCGAAGAGATGAATCTCCCTGAGCCTTCCACGGAAGAAAAGACAGGGAAGAAGGCAGCACAGTCCAAGCCACTGCGGGCTTAAATCACTGACCAGCCCGCACTGCATTCTGAAAGTGAAGGAATCCTGGAGCCAGACAGCTCCCCTTTCCCTGTTCACACTCTGACAAATGAGACCCAGATCAGGGAGAGACCCTGCCGGGTAGCGACACACCCATCCACACAAACGCACAGGCCCACCGCTCCTGGCCCCAGGACCTCTCCCTGAGGGGACGGTGAGGCACGCTGCTGCTGCTCCAGGCCATACTTGGAACTCGGCCGGAAGACTCCGGGAGTAGTGCTTGCAAAGCCTTAGCAAAACTAAGTTCCCTTAAAAGTGGATTTAAGTATCCTGTCCCTCCCCATTTCCATCCTCGCCCCGGATCCCTGGAACCATCTGCCTTCTACTTTTCAAGGCACCCCAAAGCATTTCCATAAATATCTCAGCCTCTGAACCCCAAGTGCCTTGAGAAGTCTGGAAATGGGGTTATTCCATTTGCCAGATAAGCAAGTTGAGGCTGGGAGACCAGGATGAGTTCCAGGAGGACCGCGGGAAAGGGAGAAGGCTGCCCGAAGCTGGGCAGGCCAGACCTGGGTACATCCTGCGGCCCGTGCGCGGTTCGCGGAC
Organism: Petromus typicus; assembly: GCA_004026965.1. Classification (NCBI taxonomy): domain Eukaryota; kingdom Metazoa; phylum Chordata; class Mammalia; order Rodentia; family Petromuridae; genus Petromus; species Petromus typicus. The sequence goes on from PVIR01019817.1 coordinate 20,733, forward strand.
ATATCCGGTGGGGTCCATATCCCGCCCCGGGATGTCACCCTTCGGTCATCTCTCACCCGGCTGTCCCCAGCTTGCCATCACCTGGGAACAGGCTCACGGAAGCCAAGCCGGTCCCTCGGACGCCCCACGCCTCAGGTCTGCGCCGCACCTGCCGGCGCCTCCGGCACGGACAGACCCGCGCCCGGCTCCGCCCCTGTGACCTTGCGGCCCCGGGTCCGGGCACCTCGGGTCCCCGCACTGTGACCGGGCGCTGAGGGCTACAGGAGACTCAGGAGGACGCGACCCGGGCGCCCTAGCCGCGTCGACCAGCTCTGCGGACTCGCTCCGCCGGGTCACGGCGCTGCACGGGGACCGACCCCACGCGGCCACGCTGACACCAGAGCCACCCGAAAGTTGCAGCAGTGGCAGGAGCCCGATACTCACAAGGGCAAGTCGCGCGGAGATATCTCCGGGGCAGCTGCCGCAGCGCTGTACCTGAGCCTGAGCCTGTGGCGGCGACACGACGAACAGGACAGCGCGACACCTGCGGCCAGCAGAGGCCGAGCCACTGCGGGCGGGGCGCGGGGCGACAGCGCCTGCGCGGGACTCGGCCCTGCTGGCGGCGCTGCAGGCTGCGGGGCGGGACTACGGGGGTGGGGCCATGGGCGGGACCTGGAGTGGGCGGGTCGTGTTAGATGGGCGGGGAATGTAGGGCGGGGCGCGGGGAAGGGCGGGCGTGGGTGGGGCTGTTAGGGCTGGAAATGTGTTGGGGGGCCCGTGCTTGGTTAGGGGAGACGCTGTGGACGCGTGCAGTTGGGGCAGTTTGGGTGTGCACCATTGATGTGTGGACTGGATGTGCTGTGAGGAGGAACCCGGGACTGGAACCTGGTGCTCCTCCAGCGCCAGCGCGGTGAGCCCGGCGGAGAGGCGGTCGTCTTAGTGTCAGCGCCCCCGCTCGTCCGACCAGGACCGCGGCTCAGGAGCCGGTCTGAGCTCCTCAGCTCCCGCTGTCTGGGGACCTGGCTGCATGGGGGTGCAAGGCCCGGAGCCCGCGGCGGGTTTGGTGCGAGCTGGGCGGACTCTGCCCACCAAAGCGCTGTGGGCCGCCCCGCGACGTGTGTGTCACGAGACCTTGAGTCTTGTGTGCGGGTGGAACAGGGCAGCGGAGGTAGAGGGAGGGAAAGCGACCTTCCGGAAGGTTCCGGGCTTCGTCTCTAGCGATCTGGCTCCCTCCCTTAAAGGCTGCATATAACCGCTAAGGGGAAGAAACTTTCTCTTTTATGCCCCGTCCAGTTAAGTTAGCCTGTGTTTGGTTGGCACCCGCTGGCACAGGCCTCCCTACGCCGGACAGGCCGCACCTGTCCCCACTCCCCACCCACACCCCTGTGTGCACTCCCGGGAACCATTTGGCATCCATGGAAGGAAAATGTGGAAGCACTGGAGAAACGTTCTCGCTTTGCCTTTCTTCGACCGACCGTTGTACAGGTTCACATGGCCTCTCTCCTGGACCGGAAGTTGTCACAAAGAGAGCCGGGTTTCCAAGGGTGCTCTCCGCTTGCTCACACTATGCAGCGTCCACGCGAGGCCAGGCCGGGCCCTGGCTGTCCCCGTCTGTCCTCCAGCAGGCACGGTGAGTCACGCTGTTCCCTCCTGGCAGTGACAAGCCCGGCACCTATACAGCCAGTTCCAGCCTGGAGTCCTGGGGTTGGAGCCACCTGCGTCTGAGGCTTGGGTCCTGTCCACACCCGCCTGCCTCTTCCTCTGGTGCTGCCTTGATGGTTCTGAGGCTCTGGTCAGTACAGGAAGGTGGTGGGCAAAGTTGTGTGAGACAGACGCTGTCACCGTGAAGCTACCTCTCCAGCGGTCTCTTACCCCGTCAGCCAGGTAACCAGCTCGATTCCTGTGCTCTGAGGGTGCCTGTCCTTCCAGTTGTGCACTGACGCACTCGCTCCCCCGTACACAGTGTGTGATCCCTACTTTCGGGTCATCATCGCCAATCTGACAGGTGCAGCCTCCATAACTGGACTTGCACTTACCCTATTAAAAGTGAGGTGGAGATTTTATATACATGGAACAGTCCCTTGTATTTCCTTTTTGTGTTAACTGTCATATCTCAACCCATTTTTGGTGTCATTGTTTATTTTTGTCAGGCCAGTATATTCTTACAGATAAACCAGATGCTGCTAGTCAAGTGTTTTACCTAAGACATTTGTTTAAAACAAAAATAGTATCGGTTGGAGACACACGGTAAGTTTATGATCCACCTAGACACACCTACACATGTATTCTGAACGACTTTCTGTTCCTAGATCTTGACCAGTTTTGCGTTCTTGGATTTAATAGGAGCAAATGTTAACAGATCAATGTTCTTTTTCCTAAACAATATGTCATGAAAACTTTGTCTCCTTGTCGCTACAGGAAGTTTTCTTCTTCTCTTCCCTCCTCCCTTCACCCCTCCTTCCCTCCCTCTTCACTCTTCCTTCTCTTTGAATACATAATAACCCACGGACCAGGACATATCAAAAGTGAGAGGTCCCGAGGACCGTAGGTCCCCATGGCAGGGGCCTCCTGGCATGGTGTGAGAGCAGCTAGTCCCCTAAGGACTCCTGTGTTTGAAGGTTGGTCCCCAGTGTGGGAAGGGAAAGCGTGGGGGACTTTTAGGCCCTGAAGGGAGTTCATTTCTCCTGGAGTCTGAGTTCACTTCCCAGGGAGCACTGTTGTAAAAAGAGTGAGGCTGGCCCCTCTTGCCAGCCTCCAGTCTCATTGTGGTCTGTCTCTCTCCTGGGCCACCCTCACGACACCATCCACCATGGTGTGACACAGCCAGGGGTGTCCTCACTAGACCCTGTCCAGTGTCACTGTGATATCCTTGAGCTTCAGAACATTGAGCTAAGTCCATTTCCTCCCTAACACTTTTTGCTGTAGTAATGGGAAACAGACAGACCACCTCCAACTTAGGCATACAAAGAAACATAGGCTCACCCAGATAAAGTCTAAATGTATGGCTAGTAGTAGGCACACCTGATCCAGTAGAAGTAGAGCTGCAGCCTCAGTGCCCACCCTTCCTCTGATGGCTGCAGCATTAAGCTGTCTTCTTGTGGTGACATCTGATAGTGACAGGACAACTTATCTTCCTTACTCAGTGGTCAGGATCCAAGAATGAGGTCTTCTCCTTCCAAGTATTCTACTGAGCATGATCAGGGTTGATGAGATGCAAGCGGTGATTGAAGACTTTGGCGATACATGTACCATACTCAGAATGCTCCTGAACATATGTTATCTTGCCAGTAGTGAGCCCCGTGGAAATGCCTGTCCATGCCTTATGATGATCTCATTGTCTGCAGTGGCTCCCAAGCTGGTATATGCTGAAGAGTCTGGAAGGTTGAAAGTCAAGTTTGCTTCACTTGCATCCAGTAAGGCTACCTAATGGAAAGAACCAGGCTGTGTTCAAAGATGATTAGCATCACACAGGCATTCTCAAAGCCTGCTTGATACTTAAATCAGCCTCTTTATAGCATGACTCGAGGTCCTAACATCTTACCTAAGTTATAAACATTTTTAAATCAAGACAGAAACACACAATGGCTAAATGAGCAAAGTGACAAGACAGGAAAAGATCTGATGAACACCCAGGGGATAGGAATCACACATAATTCTCCATCTGTGTGGAGGCCTTTAGATTGGAAACAGGCAGTACTTTGTCTTTGGTTTTGATATTTCTCAATGATCCTCCTAAAAGGTTTGGTATTTGAAGGTGATCTGGGCAATGATGAGCATAGCAGGAGAGGACCCAAAACACCACTGCCCATTCTGACCAGTCATCCCTTGATGCATTGCTGAAGTCCAGGAATATCCACCCCTCTTTACTCATGGGACTCATTCAGTGCTTCTCTTGCCATTTTCTGCATGGTCTTGACCACTGAAAGAGCTTTAATGGATTCTTCCTTTATCAAAGAGCCATTTGACATTTGTGCATGTAAGAACCTGAAGCACGTCCTCTTTAAAGATAGAAAGTCCATTTCTTAGCCAGAAGATTGATGAGTTTATACTGGCTGTGACAGGAAATGCTTTGGGAGGACTTTGAGTAGAATCAAAAGAGCATTAATCACAAGCTGTGGTGCTGGTCTGAGCTAATCACCTTCTGGCTATGTGACCTTTGGCCAATTACTTAGCTTGGTTGAATCCTAGGTTCTCTAACATAAAAGATGATATGATCTTCACCACTGCCTTTTAGGATTTTTATTAATTGATGCAATGTGCATGAAATTGTATTGCAAACAAGATTTAATACACATAAGTTATGTAAAAATATATAATTCTAACTCTGAAAATATGAGTTTATAGAGGTAGTGTTTGTACCACTTTGTAGCATTTTCAAGCATGGAAGTGCTGAAATAAAAACTTCATTCACCATCTACTTCTCAGCCAACAGCATAATCTTTTCCTATTCCATGTTAGGGCCATGTTATATCTTTGATCACTACAGGGTGTCTGGAAAATTATCCTGATGAATCCTGGTATAAATTATCCTGATGTAAATCCCTGTTGGCCACAAAACTATTGAGAAGAAAAATTGATAAATTGAACTTCATCATTATTGAAAGTGCTCATTCCATGAAAGACTCTTAAGAAGATGTAAAGAAAAGCTATGTATTAGAAGGAAATATATTCAAGTTTCATAGCTGACATAGACTGGTATTTAAAATATTAAGAACTTTTGACATTCAATAGTAAAAATAAACCTCAAGAAATCCAGTTAGAAATGGACGGAGAGATTATGAAGAAACATTTCACCAAAGATATGCAACTGTCAAATAAGCACATGGAAAGACATTTGATATAGTTATCCATCAGAGAAACACAGACTAGGACTATAATGAGAGGAGTCTAACTTTATCACTTTTGAAAAGAATGACCTACTGATAATGCAGCAGCATAAGTAAGTTGAGAGGGCCTTGTTCTCTGCTTGATTTTTTTTTTTTTTTTGAGACAAGCCCTTGTTTTTGTAGTTCAGACTGGCCCTGAGCTCACTATGTAGCCCAGGCAAGCCTGGAAATCACAGCAATCCTCCTTCCTCTGCCTCCTGAGTGCTAGAATTACAGGTGTGAGTCAGCACACCCAGTGTTGTGGTATGTGGTGACCAGGGATCGAACTCAGGACCTTGCTTTTGCAAGGCAGATACCAGAACCAAAGAGCTAAATTCCTAGCCTCCTCTGCTTGATTTTTACTCCAGTCTTAGGCGTTGAATGCTGTGTGATCGCGTATCTATAAAATTATACAGATGGAGAACAGGTTAGTTTGTAAGGGTAGGGTGGAGTGGAGAGTGGGTGTGGCTGGGAGTAACCCAGGAGACGATGGTCCCCCTGAAACTCTGTGCCTTGACACGTGTGATAAAACTACGTAGGACCACATGCGCACGCACACACACATACATACACAGTCACATACAACTGTTGACTCCCATGGCTTTCGTCAGTACCAGTTCCCTGCTGTTAATAGCAGATGATAGCCATGTAAGCTGCTAGGGCTGGGAGACATGGGACCTCTCCATACATTTCTCTGTAACCTCTTAGGAGTTTCTAAGTATTTCACATTTTAAAACTTTTTAAAAACCTAGTGAATAAATGAATGAATTTCTGGACTCTAAATCAGAAGAGGCATATGCGTGTCTTGAGATCTTTTATTATACATCTTATAATAGTGTATTTGAGTCTGTAGTTTGGAAATGCCTGATAGTCAGCAAGGCTTCTCCTTGGTATTTGTGGAAGAAGATATTTCAGAGGCTGATCTCACATAAATTACACATGCAGAAAACGTGACATTCACAAAATTATTCACTTGTATAGTGACAACTACAACTGTGAAGACTGCAAATGAGCTCCACACATTCTAATTGTCCCCAGAGTTCAGCATATGTGGTGGGTCTGTGACTTCTGCAGTCCCTTGACGGTGACATAAAGCCCAGATGAGCTACCTGCAGCAATCAAAATGCTTCCTTCTCTACCATGCTGCAGATCTGAGGGTAGATTTGTCTTATGTAACCTCAAAATGACATCCTATCTTGGTTCCTTTTACACAAAAATCCATTTCTTTCTTTTCACGAGGCTAAATAAGTGCCAACTATAACAGATTTTTCACACAGGCATACATGTGTTTTATTTTAAATACATGTGTATAACTTTGCTAGGGTCACCCCAAAAGGTTATATGTCTTGCTTTCCTTCCAGACATACAATAGCAGTATTTTCCACAAAGGAAATGGCTCCTGGTACTCACACCAGAGTCTGCCCTGGGTGCAGTGCCTCTGCATCATGGCCTGTCTCAGTGCAGTTCCTACAGGTCAGAACCCAGGGTCATGTGATTTGGTGAGGAGATCCTTGAAGGGAAAAGAGAAGGAAGAAAGCAAAGGCCAGAGACAGACTCTGCTTCCTCCTGAGAACTGGGAAAAGCCTCACAGAGCTGGCTCCAAGGCGAGGGGCTGACCTTGCTCACAGTAGATCATTCAGCCATCATTCAATGGCTCTGACAGGCCCCAGCCTCCCAGACAAGGTGGGTTCTGGTTTCTGCCACTGGGCACCGATGCTTGGACACAGGACAGGAAAGCATACCTAGAAGGGCACCAACATCATCCACTACCCCGAGCTCCCCAAATTCTTGTCAAATAATATGAGGGGTAAAAAGAAGAGGGATGCAATGCCAGAGGACCAGAAGAGGTGCTATATCCCCAGAAGTAGGAGAGCCTTAGATGGCATCGACTGGACTTGACAAAGATAGCTCCTTGAAGACTGCACAGCAGCCAAACCAGCCCAGCAAGAGGGCAGCAAGGGAAAAGACAGCTAGATGTGCAGGGCCAAATGCAGGGAGAATGAAGACACATTTCATTAGGTGTATTTTCAAAAGGAAAAAAGGGATTGAAATATTCCATATTGGTGAAAATGTACAGAAATGGACCTCCTCCTTTTAGTAGGACATTCTTAGAGGACAAATTGGCCTAAAAATGCAAACTTTTGGACCAGTATTGCATTTCTGTGACTTCAGGCTATCGAGATGGTAGCTCATGATACAGTGAAGTTTGCAGACAGCTTTGTGCTGTGATTTATAAGGCCAAGAGAAGGAAACATCTTTACATGCATGCATAAAATTCTATCCAGCCTTGCAAAAGAATGAGGCGAATCAACACAGTGCTGACACAGAGAAAGTTCACTCTCATCTGATGAAAGTTACCTAATAGTTACAGGATAGTCTTGTGTTTGTAAGAGGAGAATGTGTATGTATTATGTAAATTCCCATTCCCTTAAGAACACACAGCTACATCTTGTGAGTGTTCTGTTGTTACATGGATATACCTGCATGTGCACATGTGTGTGTGTGTGTATGTGTGCATGTGTGTGATATTGACCAAGGCAAATTGTTTGTTTTCACAGGGTAACAAAGAACTGGGCTCTCAGGAAGAGCAGAGCAGTAAAGTTACCTCAAAGCAGTAGGAAGCATGGCTGCAGATGAGTGGACAGACTCAGGCAAGGCCTGTCTACATGTCCCCTCAGCCAGAACGCCCACCTTCAGGGACACAGGGCTTAGCTCAGGGCCACTGATTCAGCAGGCGACAGATGGCTGACCTGCAGCCAACTCCGCCCAGCCTGACGCCACAGGCCACACACAGTGACTCCATTGGGCAGAATATCTGACTCAGCAAAGGCGCTGTACAGAGAGGGCCCAGAGTCTGCAGCATAAAGTTCTCTGGAGAAAAAGGAATGCTTAGCTTGCAAATGTGCTTCCCACAGGGTGTAAAGCTGTGCAAGTGGGTTGTGAGGCAGTTTAAACCTGTGAGTGCTTTGGCAGCCTCCAGTCCCAGCCTGAGCATGGCAAAGGAGGCAACCTTGGCCAGCACTCAGTATCTCCCTGCGGTCCATACCAGCAAGGGCTTCTAGTGAGCAAGGGAAATCTCTGAACCTAAGCTATACAGGACCTACAACAGCCCCCACCCCACCCACCCAAGAATAAAACACAGCCCTCTGTATCCTGCTGTGAGTGAATAACTCAGATGGACCCCACTGGACCAAGCACACTGAAACCCCGAACATCAGCCCTTCAGCAGGGATAAGTTAAGGGCATATGACCACATGGGTATCTTAGGTTGAATAAGCAGATCTTACAGACTACATAGGATAGAAATGGGGAGAATGGCCAGGGATTTAGCTCAGTGGTGCTGCACCTGCCTGGCCAGTACAAGGTCATAAGTTTGATCCCTGGTACTACCAAAAAAAAAAAAAAAAAAAAAAAAAAAAAAAAAAAAAAAAAAAGAGAAAGAAAGGAAGAAATGTGGAGAAAAACATATTGTTTCTGGTAAGTATGGCATCTTGCTCTGAGGTACATTTTTAGAGCAATGAATATTTTATTATACAGTGATTCCTTTCCTACTAAATAGTGGCTCTTTAAAACTTTGCTGCTTTCTTTAGTAAAGTTATTCTGTCTCAGAAAATCATGCAGAAATGATAACAATCTTGTCACTCCCTGGCAAGGGTGTCCAGTATGGGACCCTAATGCTGCCAAAGATTCTGATCATTGCTTTTGCCAAAGCACCAGAATATCTGACTTGGTGCCACCTTGATTTGTGGTTCTCCTGTCACAATGTGTCTTACTATGCACCAGGGCCCAAGATAAAGCCCAGACATGGCTAATGACCCCCAAGGATGGCCAATGGCCCTGCCCCTATAAAGAGTAGATGAACTGTTCCACAAAGCATCTCTGTCTCTGTCACAAAGCATCTTTGGTGCTTAAATACCAAATTATCTACATTTTCAGTAGAGTGGAAAATGCAGGCCTGTGTAGCCAGCATTCATCAGCCCTCTTTCTGACTCATCACAATAAACCTCTGCGACTTCTGCTTCTTTCCTCAGCTGTTTCCTTATTATTGTTATACACTCTTGACTCTAAGTACTATTTAATTAAGTTAGATTAATATTATGTAGTGAGTATATTATGGGTTGGCTTTTTGTTTATGTTGAAGTAAGATAATCACACAATAAATGTCATAAGAATAAAAAAATTTCATCCTAAATTGAAAAGGTTTCTAAATTTTCTTTTTTTTTAATTTTTAATCTTTATTGGTACATTACATATACGCATCATGATTGCACTCCATAATGAGGATTTGTACCAGTATAAGACACAACTTAATTTTCATTTTTTCCCGTAGCCCTACCCACCCTACTGCCCCCCCATATTCATAAAATTTGTTTCCTTACTTTTTTGTTACAATCTCATCATTTTTCCCCCTTCTCCCTATTTTACATTGAGCATTTTCTATTTCACAATATATAACATACAATTCTAAGACTCATTTACATCTTTATTTTTTCATACCAGAGAAAAGATGTGATATGTACCTATCTATGCCCTATTTATTTCACTTATGAGGATATCCTCAAGGTATGTCCATTTAAGTATAAATGATTCAAACTTATCATTTTTTATGGCAGAGTAATACTCCATTCTGTAGAAGAACCACAGCTTTTTTATCCAGTCTCCAGTTGATGCACACTTGGGTTGTTTCCAAGATGTAGCAATCACAAATTGGGATGCTATAAACATGGGTGCACATATGTCACTGTGATATGAGTCTTTTAATTCTTGTGTGTATATACCTAGCAGGGCAATGGCCGGGTCAAATGGGACCTCTAATCCTAGCTTTTTGAGGAATCTCCAAACTGATCTCCACAGGGGTTGTACTAGTCTACAGTCCCACCAACAGTGGAGAAGGGATCCTTCTTCTCCGCAGCCTTGCCAACATTTGCCGTTGGCTGATTCTGAAATGACAGCCATTCTATGTGGAGTGAGATGAAATCTCAATGTTGTTTTCATCTGCATCTCTCGAACGATTAATGATGTTGAGCATTTCTTCATATGCTTCTTAGCTGCTCTTACTTCTTCCTCTGAAAAATATCTGTTCATTTCAGAAGCCCATTTTTGAATTGAGTCATTAAATTTGGGTGGGCTGATTTTTTTGAGCTCTTGATATATTCTAGATAGTAGCCCTTTGTCTAAGGAACAGCTGGTAAAGATTTTTTTTAACATTGTTGGTTGCCTTTTTGCACTGTTGGTGGTTTCCTTTGCTGTGCAGAAGCTTTTTAAAAGAATGATGTCCCATTTGTTGATTTCCTCAGCCAATTCCTGTGCTATAGAAGTTTTGTTCATGAAGTCTTTCCCTAAGCCAGTGTCTTCGAGAGTTTTACCTAACCTGTTTTGCAACAGGTTTAGAGTGTCTGTTTTAATATTTAGGTCTCTTATCCACTTTGATTTTAGCTTGGTACATGGTGAAAGAGTTAGATCTAGTTTTAGTCTTTGGCAAGTTAAAGCCCAGTTTTTCCAGCATTATTTGTTAAAGAGGCTATCTTTCCTCCATTGAGGATTTTTGGCTCCTTTGTCAAAGATGAGGTGGCTCAGTGTATCTGGAGTAGTTTCTGGATCTTCTAGTCTACCCCATTGATCCTCGGGTCTGTTACTTTGCCAGTACCATGCAGTTTTTATCATAGTGACTTTATAGTATAGTTTCAGGTTCGGAGTTGTAATACCCCCCACCATGTCCCTGTTGCTTAGAATTGCTTTGGCTATTCTAGGTCTTTTGTGGTTCCAGATGAAAGTTTGGATTTTTTTCTCTAGATCTGTGAAATATGCTGTTGGGATTTCAATCGGGATTGCGTTGAATGTGTAGAGTAGTTTTGGGAGTATAGCCATTTTGACAATATTGGTTCTTCCTA
>PVIR01019818.1:0-31485 GCA_004026965.1 Petromus typicus
CGTCGGCAGGGTACTTTTCCCGCCCCAGCCCCTAGCGCCGGTGCCCGGCCACCGCCTACGAGCAGACGCCCGGATGGGCGGCGCGTGTGGGCCCTGCGCTGTGGCTACGGGCTGGTAGTGGGGGCTCCGTGGCGAGACAGCGGGCGGGCGCTGGCGGCGGCGGTGACAGAGGCGAGGTGAAGGCCTCCGTGGCCTCTTGGAGGTGAGCGAGACGCCGGGAGACTCGGGCGCAGCCGGGAACGGGAGGTGAGGCGAGGGGCGGAACCGGTGGCCGCCTGCCGGCCCTTCCGCTGTCCCCACCGGCCTGGCGCTGCCTGGGCGGGGTCCAGCGGCCGAGCACCCCTCGCGCTGCCCGCCTGCCCGCCCGCCTCCGGCCACCCGCCGGCTCCCGGAGCCTGCAGTGGGTCGTGCCCGCTGTCCCTCTGGAGGAGCGCGGCGTATCCCCGCTCTGTCCCGCCTCGCCCTATCGGACGGCTTTGTCTCGCCGCGCCCACGGCCGGGGATTTCCTACGCCTTACGGGGTATTGAGGGGACAGCGAAGCTCTGGGGTCCCCAGCGGACGCGCCGCCCAGTAGACTCTGCGCCAGGGTTTGAGGGTTTTGACCTCCTCGCTGTGGGCGTGGATCTGGTTTTACTTTCTCTAAGATCAAAGCCCGCTGCCTCCGTTCTCGTTAGTGGTCAGGGGTCTGGAAGTGTAGGTCCAAGATGACTCAGTGCTACCGCCACCCTCTCTTGGGCCAGAGGCCTTCCACCTCCCCCTCAGGCCCTCCACCCTTTCCATCTTACTACTACCAGGGTCAGAAAGAAGTGTGTCTACAAGAGCTTTTCTGTTTGCACCAAGAAAATAAAAAATCAGATGCTGTTCGTGGATCTCTCCTAATAGGGAAGTTACAGAGATTGTCTTGGTAATACGTATACAAAAACCAAGATACAGGAATAAGGAAGGAGCAAAAGGTGTGTGTTCCTTAGACGTGTAATCTATTAAACAATAGAATATTGTAAAATTTTTATTATGATTACGTTCCTCATGGGGAGTTGGTGCATGTGCATAACAACGTAACGTCCCCTTCTCCTCTTCTGCCTCCCTTTATCTCTTCGTCCTCTTCCCTTTGCAATATATCTATCTTCTCTTTTCCAGGTAACTTCTTTTTATTTTTGCCACGTTAAGGCTAGAACCCAGGGCCTCACGCATGGCAGGCAAAGTGCCCTACTACTCCAGCCCAAATTCTTTTCACATCTAGACTATTTAAATTATTCTTAAACAGATACAGCATGAATTAATACCATTTAATATGTATATGAAATATACATACAAGTTTTTCAGTGTTTGATGTGGATAGTGTTTTAGAACCTTAATTGAATCTTTTTTCAAAACAAAACACCCCAGTGATCTTTGCTCTGTAATGTTTTAAACTGCTTTGTGCTGGGGTTCAAACAAATCACCACAAAACAGTCCATCCCTTGCTTCCCGAATTATGTGGTATGAATAGTGATGCAGGTACTGTGCACATAAGGGAGAACAGTACCTTTTCACTAGTGAGAAACCAGGTCCTTAAAGAACATTGTTCAACCGTGCATGGTGGCTCGCACCTGTAATCCCAGCATTCAGGAGGCAGAAGAGGAGTATCGCTGTGAGTTCAAGGCTGACGTGGTCTACATAATGAGCTCAGGGCAGGACTGAACTACAAAGTGAGACCCTGTCTTAAAAAAAAAAAAATGTTGTTCATTCAAAATTAAGTTGACTAATCTGACAGGACATAATTCCAGTTTACTTTTACACAATGAAAATAATCATTTAAGTGAGTTGTGGATCTTCAGTTTGGAGTGGGTTACACATGAGAACAATCTGTCTCTCATAAGTTTTGTGACTTATTAATTCAGCATACATTTTGGCAGTACATATCCTACTTGTTGGTCATTTCTAGAAATCAGAAACAATTCCATAAGAGAAACCATAGTCATGTAGGTTAAAGGGAAAAGGAAACAGAAATTTCTCAGTACCTTCCCAAGCTTCCATGACCTGTTCCAGGCCTTCCTTACAAAGATTTCATCAAACTCAGCCAGGGATATATGAAATTTACTTTTGGATATAGATATACTTTTGGATGTGCTCAACTGTATCACTTGTCTTTGAAATGACCAATTCTTCAAAAAAGAATGAAGTTCTTTAAGATTATTTTCTCCTTGGTACAATTACAGTTATAAAGCTAATTACTGGTAATTTTTTAATGGCAGTAATGACCAAGGTAGGAAGGAAGAAATACTGCTAGTAAGAAATTATTGAGCACATGTGTGCTTGATCTTTATATTATTTAGTTTGCACAATAGTTCCTAAAAAGGAGTATTTTCCTCACAGCTAAGACAGTTGAAGTCTCAAGTTGTGTTGCTGTGGTGGTAAAGTTGAGTATCTATAGCTCATTCTACTCAGTTTGTTAGCAGCATACTTCACTGAGATATTACTATCCTTTTATCATATTAATCTCTCTCTCTCTCTTTCTCTCTCTCCAAAGGATTAGATGCAAGGCTTTCACACTGAGCAGGCTCCTACTAAGTTGCTCAGGCTGAACTCAAACTTGCATTTCCCTGCCACCTGGTCTATCATATTAATCTTTACAAATCTGCTTAATCTAGGAGCTCAGAAAGAGGAATGCTATTACTACAAATGTTATATATTTCTCACTGCATGCTAGTTGACACTGGACATCCATGGTATACTCAGAAGTCTTTGAGTCAGCTCCTGTTTTTACCTTTGTTTTACAGGTGAGAAAACTGAGACATAGATACTTGAACCAGGTAATACCTTAAACAGTAAAACTGGCTGCAACTTTGGACAGTCTGACTCTGTAATCTACACACTCAGCTGCTGCATTGCACTGGCCCCTTCGATAAGGTATGTCTCTGTATGATAGTTCTGATTTTAGATTGCTTAATACTTTCTATGTCTTTTATTGATGTTCATATAAACACAAGGACAACTATAATGTCTACTACCTAATGGGCTGGATCCCTGCTTCATGCAAACAGTTACATAGTATTAATGTCCTGTGGAGAGTGACAACATTCCAACTCCTGTACATTGTTTTAAACAGCTCAGTCCTCAGCACAGTCTAGAAAATAGCTACTGTTATTGGGCACGCTGCATCTCCTTTGTAAGGTACTTTTAGTGTCTTCAAAGTGATTTTATAAAATAATTCCTTTAATTCTCTCTACACCATTAGTCAGAGGTATTTTCATCACCTAACTTTCATTCCTGCAGTTGCACAAGCCTAGGGAACCTTGACTAGTATAGGATGGTGCTGAAATTCAAAGCAGAGCTTCCGACTCCTGTGTAGAGGGAACGTAGCAGGTAGGAATGATGGCTTAGGAAGGACTGCTTTTTCTCACTGTGTTGGTCTGTCAGTGGATCTTTGACGTATTTTTCCATTGGAAAAGCTCACGTTTAGAGATTTTGTCCCCAACCAAGAGTCCAGTGTTAGTTAAATCACTAGTCATAGTGATTTCTAGTTAAATCTATTTAAATCTAGTTACCTCACTAGTCATAGTGATTTCATAGTTAAATTTCTAGTCATAGATATTGTCATCATTTTGACCTGTAAATTTAGGTTCCAACTTCAAATACGGTGCCAGGCACATAATGGGGACTTAGTAAATGTCTGAATCAGATAAGAAGTGTTTTAAATACATTGACAATAAAAAGATCCCTAAGATATTTTAAATTTGAATGTGTAGCTTCTTTTTCTCTCTGATAACCACAGCTTTTTCCTTTCCCTATGTTACAAGCAGAAGATTTTGGAGTTGTTTCATCAAAACATAATCTATTAGACGCTGCCTCCCCACTGTTATTCCTAACCCATTACCTCCCCCTATAATACTTCTTTCATAGAAAGGACACCATATGGAATGAGAGTCATTTTTACGTGAGTTCGAGTCCTTGCTGCTTCTGTATGATCTTGCACAAATTAATTTCTCTGAACCTGTTGCTTCATCCTGTACAACAGGAATAGCACCTATCTTATAGGACTGTGTTAAGAATTTATTGAAATAACACACAGAGAACAGACTTCCAGCTCTTCATAGGTTCTCATAGTAGTTGTGCATTTCCTCCTCTGCCCCTCAGTTGCTCCTGTCTGCTTTTTGTTGTTGTTTGAGACGAGGTCTCACTTTTGTAGTTCAGGCTGGTCCTGAACTCAGCCTCTAACTCAGCAGTCCTCCTGCCTCTGCCTCCCGAGTGCTGGGATTACAAGTGTGAGCCACCATGCCCAGCACTGTGGTATGTGGTACTAATTGCTGGTGGGTGTGAGTCTCCACACCCAGCTTTGTTGTATGTGGTTACCGGGGATCAGACCCAGGCCCTTGTGCTTGCTAGGCAGGTGCCGGAACCACTGAGCTAAATCCCCAGCCCCCCCTCTGCTTTTTCTTTGACTAATCAAATAGTGTTGTGTTCTTTCTGCTTTTCTGCCAGGTATTACTTGAGCACAGGAAACATATGGCACATTCACAGTAAGGACTTTTCTGTCCCTGTTGAATGGATCGCAGCTCAGCTCCCAATGTTTGTTGAACTATGTGTGGAAAACCATCCAGAGCTTCTTTGTATGCATTACACTAGAGTGTGCTGGGCTCACGCACCCTTAAGTAAGCTGAGGAGGAGGAAATATGTTATGCAGGAGATCCAGGATTAAACTAGGGATTGTGACAAGAGGAGAGAATCGTGGGCCCCATGTGAGGAAGCCTGCAAAAAGCCTCTGCTCTGAGGTCTTTTATGTATCAGGATGTGCATTTAAGTATTAAACTTTATCAGGCTGATTGTCACATTGCTTCTGAAGACAAGAAAGAAAAACTTTGCAAGGAAAAGTTGTTTCAAGCATCTGCTTTTTGTTATTGTTTTTGTTGTGGTGGTGCATCCCTATGATCCCAGCAGTGGGGAGGCTGAGGCAAGAGGATCACTGCTAGTTCAAGACCACCCTGGGCTACAGAGTGAGCTCAGTGGCAGCCTGAATTGCGTAGAGACCTTGTCTCTGAAAAAGAGGAGGGGAGCAGGGACATAATAGTAATTGCATTTGGTTGTTGATCTCTCTGCCATTTATAACTAATAACCACAGGGCACAATGACTGATATTCTTGGCCTAGATTATTAGATCAATTTTGCTTTAAATTTCATTTACTGAGTCAACAAAAAGTCGCTATGCTTAGCTGTCATTATTTATGACAGTGACATTTTGTCACAGAAGAAATGAAGGGAATATTGCTTAGAAATAAAATGAAATTATTACCCTTTTAACAGCAGTGTTTGGACATTTTCACAGTTTATTTACACTATTTTTTATAAATTGTTAATCACTATATAAATTAGATACACTTAAGGATTTTATTCAGGCTGATAAACTGTAATTTATCCCTGTAATTCTCCCCCAACATTTTATTATGAAAAATTGTGAACATACAGTAAAGTAAAAGAAATTTAGATATCCTTATACTCACCACCTAGATCTGCCATTAATACTTTATTATGCTTTAATGGCCAGAAAGTCAAAATATTCGTACTAGAAGTATACTTTTTTATTTGTAGAGTTTGACCTGTATGTTGTGTTTATTTTAAGTCAATTTTATTTTTTCTTTTCTATCACATAATTTTTAAGCATGAATTATAATTAATCTATCATGTCCTCTGAAAACAATTGGATTTCAGGTGTAAGTGAAACGGCTTTTTCCTTCCTACCACTAGTTCCAAAAGATGAGTCGTGGATATTCAGAAAACAACAATTTCCTAAACAATAACAACCAAATGGTATTGGACATGATCCTTTATCCATTAATTGGAATCCCTCAGACCATCAACTGGGAAAGCATTGCAAGACTTGTGCCTGGATTAACGCCAAAAGAGGTGAATAACGGTTTCTCCAGTTATTTTCTGAAAAAAAAAAAAAAAAAAAAAAAAAAAAAAACAGAAAATGTGATCAATTTAAAGAAAGAACAACCAAGTAAGAAAAAATATTTGAGTTTTATATATCCATGTTTCAGGTATAAACACTATGTGTAGAAGAGCGTGGAGGCTCACGCATGTAATCCCAGCACTTGGGAGGCAGAGGCAGGAGGATTGCGAAGAGCTCAAGGCTAACCTGGACTGCCTTGAACTATACAGTGAGACACTCTCAAAAAACAAAAACAAATTTAAAAATAAACACCATGTATATATCTATATGATTTGACTAGACGTAAAGTGTACAAATTGACATATTTAAATTCAACCTCTGTTTACCTTACTGGAAAGTCCTCCTGTGCGTCATGACATCATTTGACTTCACTTGATAGACCAACTTCCTTCCTTACACTTCACTTTTTTTGGTTGCCATGGACAATTATATCTTGTTATGAATTTAATTATAAACAAAGATAATGGGCACTGCATTTTTTTGTCAACCTGATAATTGAGATGATTGTGTTTATGGAATTCTCAGAATTAAAACTTAATTTTTTCACCAGTACTTGGGATTGATCTGGGGCCATTGGAATGAGTTGCAGCGCTAGCTCTATGTAAAAACTTTTTGATTTGGAACTGGATCTCACTAAGTCATTAATTTGCCCAGGTTGGGTTTAAATTTGTGATCCACCTGCCTCAGCCTCCAGAGTGCTGGGATTATAGGTGTTTGCCACACAGAACTAAATTCCCAGCCTGATAGTTTTTTATATGCAAATATTTAGGACATATGTTAAAACCCATGAATCTTTTACTTTGCTGTTGTGTTGAGAAAGTTCTTTTCACCTCAGTTACATATGGCGTATGTGCCTACATTCTCCTGTTTACCTTTTCAAACAACTAAGCCTTATGTAGGTATTTCTTAATATCTAGGAATCATGTAAACAATCTTTAAATATTTAAGGAGTGCTGGCTACTTAGAAAGCAGCTGAGAAATGAATGAGTTGCTTTCTTGATGCTAATGCATATTATTTACGTATATGTAGTATGTTTTCATCCACAGATTACTTACATGCTATGTAACTTCCCATCCACATTGACGTTGACAGAGAGTTTAAAGTGGATGCTATGGCGGTGTTTGATGAAGACCCACAGTAAGGGAGGCATTTTATATTGTGATGTAGAAACAAGATTTTCATGAAGGAACACTTAACCTTACTGTATCTAGTATATTCTTGATACTTTCTAATCTATTGTACTATTTATTATGTTTATTTTTCTTAGTTGCTGAGCTGGACTTCTAAATTGGTCATGAGCAGCTAATGCTCTGCTAAAACAAATGTTGCCCAAATACATGGCTACAAAGTGTCACCGCAGAATATTTTCTGTGATGTGAAATTATCAGTAAAAATGAAGACTTTGGGACCAGGGATGTGGTTCAGTGGCACAGCGCCTACCTGGCAAATGCAAGGACCTGAGTTCAATTCCTGGTACCATAAAAAAGAAAAAGAAAAATGAAGATTTTATTAACTTAATTCAAAAAATCTATTGCTCTTTGGTTTCTTTTCCATTGAAGGTTAAGTTTCAATCTTATTCCTTGTGAAAACATAGTTATTATAGAAATAAAAGCCAAATGTTTAAATTGATATCACTTTATAATAGATGCCTACCAAAAGGAAATGTGGTTAATAAAGACAGTCCTTATTTCTCTACAGGAGCATTATGGCTTTGGGTTAAAGAATATTACAAAAAGAATTCTGCCCCAAATTTTAAAGGAGGAAAAGTAAGTCAGAGGCTTTTGTATGTTGGAACAAGTGCATATTTTGTAGGTGTTACCAACATATTAATATTCACTTAGGAAAAATTATTACAGGAAAGTTTTTAAATGGAGTGCAAGAAAATACCCTGATTTTAAGTTTAACCTCCACTTCTTTGTTGTTTTTTTGTTGTAACAGTGTGCAAAAAGGTTTGATGAGCTGAAGAGCAGTGGTAACTCACCTGTTGACAACCAATATAACCCCCTGATGGCTGCTGGAGAGAGTCCTGTGGAAACGTTAGCCACGTACATCAAATCTTCTCTTCTTGACGCACAGGGAGATTTTCAGGAGACTCCAGTTGGTCAGGATGCAGTTTCCAAAACCGGTATGGTCTTAAAACAAAATCTGTATTCTTATTCTGGACAATTTTATATATTGCTATCGACTTATCTTTCTGTGTTTATAAGCTTATAAAAACATTAATATAAAACTTACTCATATGTGTATCTTCCTGAATTTTAAAAATTATAACTATCTTTGATATTAAAAAAACTTTTAAAATGTTAATTTCTAGGTCAAACACTGTTTTAAAATTAAAATCTTAACTCTATCAGAATTTTCAACTCTAGTCTGTTGAACTGCTTATTTCATGTATTATTTGTATTTGTTATAAATATATATTTACTTTGTCATAAAGGAAATATAACCTAAACTGTACTTATTTTTTTGTTTTGTTTTTATTTGCTTTTTGGACTGGGAAGATTTTGCTTGTCTCTCATGTAATCTTTTTTACAGCTACTTTTTACTGTAAGAAACAAGGTTCATGTAACTGTGGCAAAATAGAAGAAATGTTTTATGAAGTTACATTGGAAATAACTGGTTCTAGAAATCCTCAGTGTGCTAAGTTAATGTACTCTTATCAATAGCAGTCAGTATTAATATGAAACTTTGCTAGTGCTTTTGGGTTTGGACATGCAGCTTGTGTTGATATATGCCACATCAGTAATTTTTGAAATAGTCTTTGTAATGTCAGCAATGTGTGATCTAATTTTTTGTAGCTTCTTCTATGTGCCTAAAACATTAATGTTAAAATGAAAAATGTCACCTAGATACCCTCTTTAACTACTCTTGGGAATGATATACTTACAGTACTACATTCAATAAGTAAAAACTCATTCTCAGCAAGAAATGCTAACCCCCCACCTTTTGTGTGTGTGTGTGTGTGTGTCTGTTTCTGTATTCAAGGAAGACATAGTATAGCTTCCACAAGGAACGGTTCTTCAGAAAGTGAAAATTGTACTACTCATAATGGTGGAGAAAAGACTGAAGAATCTGAAGGGTAGGAAGCTGGTTGTTTGTTAGATATAATTTAGTATCAACTTTAAATTATAAAATATCTTTCATGCTTATATGCACAAGTGACCATAATTTAGGAATTTCATATTATACAATTGCTGAAACAGTTGGAATCAGCGTGGTTCATAAATTAAGCCACAAGCAATTGTGTAATACTTAAATATTTGACTTGCCAGTTATAATCTAGATGATTGCTTTCTATTTTTAAAAAGTCATTTTCATATTTATAAAATTACAAATAACATCTATTAACATACAACTATGAAAGATAAGTTTCAATACTCAAAGAAAAATATACCATTAATTTTCCAATTTTATTAAAGAATTCAGATGTTTTAGAACTACTTGAATAAAATCATTAAGCAGTTAAAAATTGAAAGAATGTATCTTTCAATGTGTTGTAAATTTTGGTATTTTGTATCATTTTATGTATAACAAAACTTTGTATAACAAACTGCACGCATTGTACATATTCACTTTGAGTTTTCATAAATAGGTGTACTATCATCAAAACGTACAGGACATTTTTATCATCCCTCAGCAGTTCTTCATGTACCTTTTGTTTTGGTAGATTTTTACTAACAGCTTTATTAGTATATAATATAAATAACATAAAATTCACTTTAGGGGTTTTGTTGTTTTGTTTTCTGCAGTACTGGGTCTTGAGGCCAGGGCTTCAAATGGAGGAACATCCCCATCCCTACTCCCAGCTCGCTTTTATTTTCCTCTTTGGGGCAGGAACTGGCTAAGTAACTAAATTGCCGTGCCTGAGCTCAAAGTTAGCAGCCTCCCACAGAGACTCTGAGAGAGCTGGGATTACAGGTGTGCACCACTGCACCCAGTTTAAAATATACCTTTCCAAAAAAGTTCTGGAAAGGAATGATGATGACAGTTGAAGAACAATGTGAATGTTCTATCACACTAAAAAGTGGATTAAATAGTAAATTTTATGTTAAGTGTATTTTACCACAATTTAAAAACTCTTTGAAAGTATGTATAGTTCAGTGATTATTAGCTTATTCACATAGATTTTTTTTTTCACATAGATTTCTTTTTGTGGTGGTAGTCTTAGAAATTGAACCCAAGGCCTTGTGTATATTAGGCAAGTACACCACCACTAAACTACACCCATATCCTTTATTTATTTATTTTATTTTATTTTATTTTATTTTATTTTATTTTATTTTGTGAGACAGAGTCTCGCTTTGTAGTCCAGACTGGCCTCAAATTCACTGTGTAGCCCAGGCCAGTCTCAGACTCACAGCAATCCTCCTGCCCCTGCCTCCTGAGTGCTGCACATCTGATTACAGATGTGAGGCACCACACCTGGCATTGTGGTATGTGGTTACCAGGGATCAAATTCAGGACTTTGTGCTTGCCAAGCAGACACCAGAACCACTGAGCTAAATCCCTAGCCCTCCTTCCTTTTTTTTTTTTTCTAATTTTGAGACAGAATTTTATTGTATTGCCCAAACTGGTCTCTAACTTACAACTGTCCTGCCTCTCCCTCTCAATTAGCTAATATTACAGGCAAGTGCCACTGCATCTGGCCCACGTAGATTTTATTTTAAAATTAAACCTGTCTGTGTGATACAGAAATTTGCCAGTTTTTTTTTTTTCTAGGATTATCTGATAGTTCATACTGTGATCCAAAAAGCCACAGAAATGTCAAGTTTTGGGCTGGGGATTTAGCTCAGTGGTTCTGGTGCCTGTCTTGCAAGCGTAAGGACCCCGGTTCGATCCCCGGTTAACCACATACTATACTGGGCGTGGAGACTCACCCCAGCAGCAACCAGTACCACATACCACAGTGCCAGGCATGGTGGCTCACGCCTGCAATCCCAGCACTCGGGAGGCAGAGGCAGGAGGATTGCTGTGATGTGAGTTGGAGGCTGAGCTCAGGGCCAGCCTGAACTACAAAGCGAGACCCTGTCTCAAAAAAAAAAAAAAAAAATTTCAAGTTTCATTGTATCAGTTTTCTGTCTAAATTTCTACCAGAAATTCTTTGGAAGAACAATTTGTGAAAGTTTTTTAAAATTTTTATAGAATATTGATTATAATTCTTTTTCTGGTAGCCCATTTTATGTAAGATGTAATCTTTTGTATTCAAAATTTGTCAAGTTCGATCAAACAATAAATTCATATTACAGTACACTTGTCTCTGTTTATTCTTTTTGTAATGACGTGAAGGCAGAAGTGGTTCATACTGTTTTTAAAGTGATATAGTTTTTAAAAAAAAGTAAATTCAGAGTATACAACTTTTGAAAGAAACTGATGCATTATGTAAACTTACTATATTTTTTTAAATGCACAAAAATAAACATACTGTAGTCTTAATCTTTTTAACTGTATTAGTTCGTATTTAAGGAATCCTGGAACCAAATTTTCTTGCTATTAAAAATTAAGCTTTGAGATAGGCATGGTGGTGCATACCTGTAATCCCAGCACTTGGGAAGCAGAGGCAGAAGATTACCACAAATTCAAGGCCAGCCTAGATGACATAGTGTTCAGGACCAGCCTGAACTACAGAGTAAAACCCTGTCTCAAAAAACCCAAACAAAACAAATAACCTCCTCATTGGATACTTTCAGCTGTTTTTCCTTTTTCAGAAGTAAACATTTTAATAGTCATTCTTATCTGCCCCCATGCCCATAGCAATGTAAAAGTGTTACCATTTATCTTTCACAGGAATTAAAACATATTACTTAATTTTTCTTTGTGAATCAATGTTATTTTTACCAACTTTATATGTAAGATATGACTCAAAAAATAAGTTTTAAGAGATGAATCATTAGTCCTTCAGTGTAAGGTAAGACAAAAATAAGTTTTAAAAGTATGAATTTTTAGTCCTTCAGTAACTTTTATTTGGAATTTTACTAAATCAGTAACTTTCTAAAACCAGTCATAACCTTAGATATACTCAGGTTGGCAAGACATTTGAAAGTTATGCATGTCAAAATCATATAAAACTCATTGTGATAAAATCTTTTTTAAAAATCTGTTCTTTTACCTCCAATAAATGTCAGTATTCTTAGATCCTCTAAAACTCTTAATAATTTCATTTCTATGTAACATTTTTTATGAAGGCCAAACATGGTGATTCATGTATGTGATGAAGGAAAAAATTTGAAAGAAGATTTCATTTGCCCACGAGATCTTTTGATATCAGAAATGAAGTACTTTGCTGAATATTTATCTATGGATGCCCAGCGCTGGGAAGAGGTGGATATTTCAGTTCATTGTGACGTTCACATTTTCAACTGGTTGATAAAATACGTTAAAAGGAACACTAAGGAGAATAAAGATTGTGAGATGCCCACTTTAGGTAAAAGACAATCTGTTGCTTTATTTTATAGTGAAATTTCCATGTCAACTGATAGTTATTTCAGACCAAAAGTAAAGTACAGAAAATTATGTGAACATTGTATCTTAGAAACTGATACTTCATGTATTTTTAGAAATTCACTTATTTACTAAATGAAATTTAGTAAATTTACTATTTATGGTGAAAAAAAAAAGTTTCTGAGTCAGCAGCAGTTCTTAATGTATGTGGACCACTAGGGTCCTGGAGACCATTTTTAGAGGTCTACAAGGTTAAAAACAATTAACACAATTATATCAAGGTGTTATTTATGTTTTTTAACATGTTAAATTTTGCTCAAGTGATGCAAAGGCAATGTGAGTAAAACTCTTGGAGCCTTAGTAGAACTGAAGGTAGGGACACCAAACTGTACTAGTGCTCATCTTGTTCTTAAACACGGTGCACTTGTTTGTAGAAAGGAATAAAAGAAAAAAATGTCAGTTCAATTAAGAATATCCCTGAAGCAATAAAAATGCCTGATTTTTAAATATTGGATATAGCCTGGTGAAAGGCAAAGTGCTCTTTGCATTTTGGGAAACTTACCTGCTCCCCTGTGCACGATTGCTTCTCCATATGCAAGACTTTCCTAGGGCTGGGAGGCCTGTGATCCGAGCACTCAGGAGGATCATCAGGGGCATAAGGCCAGCCTGGGCTCCACAGTGAGTTCAAGGCCATCCTTGACTACATAGTAAGACTCCATCTCAAAAAAACTAAGTCTTTAATGAGGTCTGATTGATGACCATCTTTATGAATGTGATTGAAGGTTTTTTTGTGTGTACTGGAGTTTGAAAACAAGGCCTCTCACTGAACTCATCCTCAGCCCTTCTTATTTTTTATCTTGCAGTAGAGTTTCATTAAGTTGTCCAGTTCAGATTCAAACTTACAGTCCTGGGACTGGGCATAGTGGCACATTCCTGTAATCCAGCACTCAGGAGGCCAAGACAGGAGGATCACCATGAGTTCGAGGCAAGCGTAGGCAACATAATGATTTCAGGGCCACCGTGTATTACATAATGAGACCCTGTCCCCCCCAAATCACAGTCTTCCTGCCCCTGCCACCCAAGAGCTGGGATTACAGGTGTGCTGCACCATAATAAAAGTGATTTTTTTTTTTTTGATTCAAGATCTTACTATGTAGTTCAGGATGGCCTCAAACTTGCAGGAATTTTCCTTTCCTCAGCCTCCCAAGTGCTGAGATTACAGGTGTACAACACCACAGCCAGCTCAATAAATGTGATTTTTAAAATATAAGTTACACAATGAAGTGTCTTAGCATTTGGAAGCTCTGCATAACTCAGTGGACTAATACTTTCTAAATGATAAATCAGTGATAATTATAAAATGGATTAATGATAGGAAAATTTATTAATAGAATTTTCAAATTTCATGCGCCAGACCTTTAAGAAATTAATATTAGTCAAGTTTTTGTGTAACATCAAAGAAGGAAATATGAATGCAAAAACATGCACAGTACAGTTATATTCTATTAAGTCAGATGTTGAAGAGATTTGCAAAAAAATTTTCCAAACAATACTCATTTCTTTTCATTTTAGAAAATAGTCTCAGAAAAACATCAACATATTTATTACTTTAAAATAAATATTTTTAAGTTTTCTGTTCACATAATTTCTAATACGTTGAATACTGATACACATAACTCACAAAAACAAAAACTTTTTAGGATTTTCAGTTTTTAAGATTGAAGAGAGGGCTGGGGATTTAGCTCAGTAGTTCCAATGCCTGCCTTGCAAGTGCAAGGTCCTGAGTTCGATCTCCGGTAACCACATACAACAGTGCCAAACATGGTGACCCACGCCCACCAGTGGTCAGTACCACATACCACAGCGCCAGGCATGATGGTTCACGTATGTGAACCCAGCACTCTAGAGGTAGTAATTCTCACTGATTACTGAGTTCAAGGTTGGTCTGGGCTACATAGTGAGCTCAGGGCCAGCCTGAACTACAAAGCAAGGCTTTGTCTCAAAAAAAAGAAAGACTAAAGAGAGGGGCTAAGACTGAAAGGTTGAGAGTCAGTGTTCTAAAATGATAGCATAATTACTAAGTAATGTTTCAATAGGTACAAAATTGTGGTACAAATCAATCATGGCTTAATAAATTCTTGCTGTGCACTAAAATTGCTATTTATGTCAGGCATAGTGACACATGCCTGTACTCCCATCACTCAGGAGGATGAGGCAGAGGATTGCCGTGAGTTCAAGGTCAGCCTGGAATACATACTAAGTCCCTTTCTCAAAAAATCAAAACTAAATATTTAAATTCTTATAGTAATTTTTACTGATAGTATAAAAGTTTTCTGAATATAATTTATTATAATGACCAAAATAATGAAGCAGTTCCTTTCATCCCAACTGGAGGATTTCACACTACCAAGGTATAATACATATATATGAAACAAAATATTATTTGATCTGGCACATTTTGTGTATGGTAATAGCAAAATAGACGGGGAAGATCTAGCCATTCTCTTAGTTTTGACCTTAAGTCAGTGATAAAAAGTGTAAATTTTTATAAAAGCGAACTTTATCCTAGCCAGGCAAAGTATTAACATGCCTGATTGAAACTCAAGTAGCGCACCCAGTGATTCTTAACTGGATTGTTAATTTACTGAGGCACTTTGTCACCAGCTTCTTCCTCTTTTTACCATTTCCATTTGAGACTTTTTAAGTTAGAACTGTTATTTAGATAAAGATTGGAATTGCTTGTTTTAATTATGAAGCTTTCTAATATATGATTGTTGTACAGCAATAAAGATCCCAAAATTTTCTCTTAAATATACTTTCTAGCCCGATGAGATTAGTCACGTACAGGGTAGAATGGCCATAGACAGTATTATTCATGGGAACTGGCAGACTTGCTAAAATGTGAAGTCAAACAGCATGCTCCTTTCCCTGTCTTTGTGTCTGAAGATTCATGCAGTATGCCTTCAGAAGTAGCTTCAGTGCCGCTGCAGTAGTAATTTGCTTGTGTGTGTGTGTGTGTGTGTGTGTGTGTGTGTGTGTGTGTGTATGTGTACGTGCTATGGGACTGAACTCAGGGTCTTCTCACTGACCATCCCCAGCCTTTAATACATTTTTTTAAAATTAATTTTGAGAACAAGGCCTTTCTAAGTTACTAATTTGCCCAGACTGAGCTCACCTTTGCAGTCCACTGGGTTTACAGGCATGCGCCTCACACCCAACTAGTAGTAATTTTTTTTATTATTTTCAAGAGTCTTTCTAAAACTATGCTCATAATAAGCATTGAACTCCTCTTTAAAATATCTTCCCTAACAACAAATGCTCTCGGTAATTTTTTTTTTTTTTTTTTTTTTTTTGAGACAGGGTCTCACTTTGTGGTTCAGGCTGGCCCTGAGCTCAGCCTCCAACTCACATCACAATCCTCCTGCCTCTGCCTCCCGAGTGCTGGGATTACAGGCGTGAGCCACCATGCCTGGCACTGTGGTATGTGGTACTGGTTGCTGCTGGGTGTGGGTCTCCACACCCAGTATTGTTATGTGGTTACCGGGGAATCGAACCCAGGCCCTTGCGCTTGCAAGACAGGCTCCTGAACCACTGAGCTAACTCCCCGGCCCCGGTAATTATTTTTTTTAAGTTTTTCTCTGTAACTTTTGCATATTTCATACCTTTATCTGGACTCTTAATATGACTAATCCCTGGGAAGATTTACTATACATTTTTCCCTGTATTCTAAGTTTTAACTGAATTTTCTTCCTTTTGTATATCTAAATTTTGTGATATAAGTAAGGTTTTATTATTTATTCTTAGAAGGTAACATCTTTTTTACAGGGAAGAAGGAATCTGTTGTGAGGAGACTGTGATAAAAATCAAAAGGGATTTTAATTTCTTTTCTTTTTTTTAGAACCGGGAAATGTCATTTCAATTCTTATTTCTTCAGAATTTTTGAAAATGGATTCACTAGTAAGTATTAATTTTAAAAATCCAACATTTTCTATTCACTTGGGCTTTTTTCCCTTCAAATAGCTGAGAAGTTCTTGAACATTTTAGTAAAATATAAAAAAATTAATTCAAGAATGCATTGCTTATGTTTGGAAATACTTTGTTAGGAAAGAGTTAAGACTACTGGGTATCATTTATATGTCATACCAATAAAGCAAGCAGTTAATCCTCAAAAAGGATTACTGGAGTAGGTGAAACTAAAGATTAACTGTACCTCAGACAGGGTTTGTCTTACCCAATGTTAAATGAAAACTCAATGTTTTACTAGTTAGATGATTTCTTTAATCATGACTTGCTTTTATATCTTTCAGTCATAGTTCAGTGAGTGAAGAAAAAATATCCAACTATAGCCGGGCGTGGTGGCTCACGTCTGTAATCCCAGCACTCGGGAGGCAGAGGCAGGAGGATTGTGATGTGAGTTTGAGGCTGAGCTCAGGGCCAGCCTGAACCACAAAGCGAGACCCTATCTCAAAAAACCTAAAAAAAAAAAAATTAAAATAAATAAAAATAAAAATATACAACTATATAATTTTATATTTGCATCACTCAGCCTTATATTTATTGCTTAAGAGTAGCTAATGAAAGATAAAAGTACAATATATAGATACATATATATTTTAAGCTCTAACATTAAATATATTTGATTTTCTTTTTTGCTTAATTTATCATTGAGATTATTTTTATATATGTTCATGATTGGTATTTTCTGGTTATTATTTAAGAAATATTTTTAGCTCCTCATAAAACTATACAAGGCAGAATACTACTTGCTGGGTTAGCAGATGAGAAGTTTACCTACTGGACTATTTGGAGTTTTGCTAGTTTTGCAGTTACAATCCTTTCAATCCTTTTACTCCTTCCCATTAGTCAGCTGGTCAATGGAAGATAAGCAGAAATCGAGGGTGGGCATCGTGGCTCACACCTGTCTTATCCCAGCACACGGGAGGCAGAGGCAGGAGGATCATTATGAGTTCAGGGTCAGCCTGAACTACAAAGCCAGACCCTGTTTAAAAAAAAAAAAGAAAAGCAGAAATTAAGAGCCCTTAAAGAAATGTCATGTTAGCAACAAAGTATTTGTGAGAATATGTGACTGACTCCTCTTTACTTTTAAAGTAAATGAATATACCTCAGGTTGGAGAGAGGGGAAGAAAATCAGAGAGCAAACCTAACATAACTGAAAATGTTTTTAAATGAGTAAAAGTTTGTTTCTGAGACCCAGAGAAACAGAGATTTAAGTTTGGTGAACATGGTGACACAAACTTGTAATCCCAGCATTTGGGAGCCTGAGGCAGGAAGGGTACTGTGAGTCTGAGGCCAAGGTGGGCTACATAGTGAGGTCAAGGCCTGCCTGAATTATACAGTGAGACCCTCTGTCAGAGAACAGACACATACACACACACACACACACACACACACACACACACACACACACAGACAAAATTTAATTATAGGAACTTACCTGATATACAAGCTAAGATACATACCTACCCCAACCACAAAAAAGTATTATTCTTTGCAATAGAAAGGTTAGAAAATAATTTTCATAGGTTCATGTGTATGTGCATATGTGGTTATAAATTTGACCTGTAAGACCATTTTGGAATAGAATACATTAATACAAATAGATAAAACTAAACTAATACATGGATTAGGCTTTAATGAATTTTGTTTAAAAATTGTTGCTGTCACACTACCTTTTGTGCTGTTATTTTCAACATTCATTTCTAATTTGTATTTTTTTTTTTAGGTAGAACAATGTATTCAGTACTGCCACAAAAATATGAATGCCATAGTAGCTACACCATGCAACATGAACTGTATTAATGCAAATCTTCTTACACGAATAGCAGATCTATTCACACATAATGAAGTTGACGATTTAAAAGATAAAAAAGATAAATTTAGGAGGTAAATTTCATTTATTTATTTTTAAAGGACTTTGCTGTGCCAGGGATCAAACTCAGGGCTTTGCTCTTGCAAGACAGGTGCAATGTCACTGAGCTAAATCCCGAGCCCCTAGGTTGTAATTTTAAAATTTAATTTTAAATTTAATGTGCCTGTTAAAAGAAATGTATTTCTGTATAATTTTAGTAAAATTCTGCCCTTTGAGTATATTTAGAGCTGGAAAAGATGGTGCATGACTGTAATCCCACACTCAGGAGGCCGAGGCAAGAGAATCGCTGCAAGTTTGAGGCCATCCTGAGCTACATAGTGAGACCTGGTCTCAAAAATACATACATGTATATTTTTTAATATACATATATATTTTACTATTTTAAGTGAACAGCCGGTGGCTCATGGTCAAAGTTCATATTTTATATAGTAAATGTATGAATATTTGGAGCCAGTGAAGCCAAGAAAGCCAACGGGACAGGGTTTCAAAAGGAAGAAGCAGTCAACTGACCAAAAGTGTAGAGTTCTACTCTCCAGTATAGTGAGATGAAGACAGATGTAATCGATTGGGTTTAGAAAACTTTTTTCCAGATGTTCTGCCAAGAAATACAGAAAAAAAAAAATACAGGAACAGCTGTTTAGGGAAAGAAAGATTTAAGAAAGGATTTTTTAAAAATTGATTTCATTGATACATTTTATATACATGTTGTGATCACGATCAATATTGAGAATTTGTACCAGTACATGATATGACTTAATTCTCATTTTTGCCAATTGCCCTGCCTCCCCAAATCCAGCAACCCCTATATACATAGTAGCTTTGTTTCCTTTTTTTAATTATCAAATTTTTTTTTCCCAAGAAAGGACATTTTTAAACATCAGGATATTTAAAATAATCAAGGTAGGGCCGGGGATTTAGCTTAGTGGCACCTGGCCTGCCTTGTAAGTGCAAAGTCCTGAGTTTGATCCCTGGTACCAATAAAAAAAAAGTTTATATTGGCCGAGGACTTAGCTCAGTGATTCCAGCACTTGCCTTGCAAGTGCAAGGGCCCAGGTTTGGTTCCCTGTAACCACATACAACAATATGGGTGTGGTGACTCACACCCTCCAGCAATCAGTACCACATACCACAGTGCCAGATGTGGTGGATCATGCCTGTAATCCCAGCACACAAGAGGCAGAGACAGGATTGCTGAGTTCAGGACTAGCCTGAACTACAAAGCGAGACCCTGTCTCAAAAAAAACTAAAAAAAAAAGAAAAAAAGGTATATATATATTATACTATATACACACCATATATATATATACCATATATAATTGTGTGTGTATGCACACACATACATGTATATATAATATATGGGTGTGTATATGTGTGTATGCATGTGTGTGTATAATATGTGTATGTGTGTATATATATATATATATATATATATATATATACACAACACACACACATATATTGGGATGATTCATTAAAGAAGTAGAAATTGATAATACAGAGGATTATCCAAAAATGTAGTCTTTAAGGAAAGTGAGACAATAGAATAATCAAAGAGCTAAATACTTGAATGTGGCAATGAAATCCTAAATGCAGATTTGGCCTTTGCAGCCAACAGACTGAGGGAGGAAAAACAAAGGAGGGTAATGGGGTAAAAAGAACTAAGATGTGTTATATATATGTACTCCCAGTTACTCTCCACAGTGCATGTAATCATTAAATACTGCAAACATATATTGCTAATAAAAACAAAAGTCTAAAAAACAGAGCACTAACCATTGCATAGGAGAGATTAGAGACAGACTGGACATACTTTTAGAGTTAATGACACACTAGGAGACTTCCAATTCAGTTATATTATGCATAATAATAAAGTAGCTTGGACCAAGGATTTAGCTCAGTGGTTCCAGCATATGCCTGGCAAGCGCAAGATACAGTTCAGTCCCAGGTAACCACATACCACAGTGCCAGGTCTGTTGATTCATGCCTGTAATCCTAGCTCTCAGGAGGCAGAGGCAGGAGGATTTCTGTGAGTTTAAGGCTGGCCTGAGCTACATAGTGAGTTCAGGGCCAGACTGAACTATAAAGCAAGACCCTGTCTCCAAAAAAAAGTAGCTAACATTTATTTAATTTTAACACTGTCTAGTACTCTAAAAATATTATATCATTTAACCATCATAAACCCTTAAGAGTAGATTGGGGATTTAGCTCAGTGGTTCCAGCGTCTGCCTTGCAAGCGCAAGATCCCAAGTTCCATCCCTGGTAACCACATACCACAGTGCCAGACACACCCACCAGCAATCAGTACCACACATCACAATGCCAGGTGTGGTGGTTCATGCTTGTAATTCCAGTACTGGAGGCAGAGGCAGGAGGATTGCTAAGAGTTCGAGGCTTGCCTGAGCTGCATAGTGAGCTTGGGGCCAAAGCGAGACCCTGTCTCAAAAAAAAAAAAAAAACAAACAAACAAAAGAAAAACAACTTAAGAGTTTGGAATAGTAGCTACATTCTTTTAGAGAAGTTTCAGAGAGAAAGTTCATAAGAATCATATACCTAATTATTGGTAGGCTTGGATTGCTAAATTTCAAATCTTAATTTTAAATACTCCAATAAGGCATACAGGGAGGTAGATATTTATCAGTTTTATTTTCTGGTGAAACTAGATTTTAGTTTTTGAGTTTTTTTTGTTTTGCGGTACTAGGGATCAAACTTAGGACCTTGCACTTGCCAGCCAGGCATAGCACCACTGAGCTACTTCCCCGGCCAAAAATAGATTCTTTTTTTTTTTAGGTTTTTGGAGACAGGGTCTCGCTTTGTGGTTCAGGTTGGCCCTGAGCTCAGCCTCAAACTCACATCACAATCCTCCTGCCTCTGCCTCCCGAGTGCTGGGATTACAGGCGTGAGCCACCACGCCCGGCACTGTGGCATGTGGTACTGGTTGCTGCTGGATGTGGGTCTCCACACCCCGTATTGTTATGTGGTTACCAGGGAATCGAACCCGGGTCCTTGCGCTTGCGAGACAGGCACCGGAACCACTGAGCTAACTCCCCGGCCCCAAAAATAGATTCTTTATCAAACGTTTTTTATTAGATTTTTTCTAATTGTTATTTTCTAATTATTACACCAAAATATATCATAAAGAGCCTCTCTAAGGATTTATTCATCTTATCTTGCATATGTATAAGTAATATTTATTTTTATCACTATAAAGTAACTTTAATAAAGTAAATAGAGAAATTAATCTATTGGTCCTTTGTTGTTAATAGTAAACTTTTTTGTAAGAAGATCGAGAGGCTGTTTGATCCTGAGTACTTGAATCCAGATTCTCGGAGTAATGCAGCAACATTGTATAGGTAACATGTTTTCCCTTTGGCCTGTGGTGTCATGTAGCTGTACTCTGTAAATTACTACATTTAAATTTTTATTCAGCTTTTTGTACCTTCCCTTTCTTAAAGATGCTGTTTGTGTAAGAAACTTTTAACAAAGGAAACAGAAAGAAAGATTTCATGCATTCCTGGAAAAATCAATGTGGATCGACATGGAAATATCATCTATATTCATATAAGGTATACTGAAGATAAAATGTAGATTCTAGTGTATTTATAAAATGCTTTATAAGAAGTAGGATAGTGTCTTTCAGGCACGTGATATATCTTTAAAGAGATACTACTTCTCAAAACAAAATTGTTATAAAAGCTCCACTTTGGGGCCAGGGATGTAGTTCAGTGACACCCTGCCTGCCTGACAAATGCAAGGTCCTGAGTTCGAGTCCTGGTACTGAGGTGGAGGGAGCTATATTTCATTTACTGGCTATACTCCAAATATCTTTAAATTTCAAAATGGTAAAAAGTATTATATTTTAGTCTGAGTGTTTTGCTTTGTTTTGTTTTTTTAAATCAGAGTCTCACTATGTAGTTCAGGCTGACCTTGGACTCCTTATGATCCTCCTGCCTCAGCCTCCAGAGTGCTGGGAATACAAGTGTGGGGTACCATGCTTGGCTGCCATATTTAATTTTAAAATGTATTTTACAGCTGAATGTAGTGGTGCATGCCTGTAATCCCAGCAGGAAGGATGATCCCAGCTCAAGCTGTGCCTGGGTAGCCTAGTCTCAAATAAAAAAATAAAAAGGCCTGGGGTGTAGCTGAGTGCATAGGTCATGGGATCAATCTTCAATAAATAAAATAATATATTTTATTAAGATTTGTTTGCATATTACTACATTGCTCAGTTATTTAAAAATGTTGTTTGAAAATAATGTAAAAAACCAAAACTGGAATGAAAATTCTAGAATCAACAGTACTATAATAACAGCATATCCCACCATAATGTAGTTAGAATAAAGGTTTCATTTAATGCCTAAGTCTCCTTTTTTTTTTTGAGACAGAGTCTCGCTTTGTAGTTCAGGCTGGGCCTATATAACCCAGGCAAGCCTCGAACTTACAGGAATCCTCCTGCCTCTGCCTCCTGAGTGCTGGGATTACAGGCGTGAGCCACCACGTCCAGCTAATGCCTAAGTCTCAATTGTTGATCTGTTCAAATTTAATTAACAGTTAACAAATAGCAGTAACAATCTTTCATACTTTCATGATTGTTCAAAGAATAAACAAATGCCCAAATGAAATTTTACTTGTAAGGTGTGGTCAAAAACTGCAGTGAATCTTTAAATGACAAAAAGTTATTGCTGGAAGACACATTGCCACCAATCCCCTCCCTCTGAACACTTATCCCCTTGCTTTGCTACTTCCTGAAGCAGTCCGGGAAAGTCCTCTTTCATGCATATCTCTGGTCATGTTGTCATGGCTGCCTCAGTGTCCTGACTGAACAGACTTAAAATGTTTACATTTCACAGTCATTTGGACTTTGGGGAAGAGCCAGAAGTCGCACAGGGTGATAGATCGGGTCAATACACCATATTGGATGGTGGATGAGGATACACCATAGCGTGTTTATGACTTTGGATTCCACTTAGCAGCTGCCTCCCCTCAGAAAGACAGAACTGCCTCAGGAAGTGGCAAGAATGGTGAGGAAAATGTGTGCAAAATGAGAGGAGTATTTTCAGGGAGATTAATGACAATATGTCATTTACTGTGATAACTTTTAAATATAAATATTTATTATGTACACCTGGGATCAAACTTGTGACCTTGTGCTTGCAAGGCAGGTACTGGAATCCCTTGTATCTTTCAGTGTAGTTCATACCGTAACACAGTCATTTGAGGAATATTTGTGGAAATAAGCCACAAACTTTTAAAAAGCATTTGTTTGAAACAAATTATTTATAGGACCGGGGATTTAGCTCAGTGGTTCTGACGCCTGTCTTGCAAGTGCAAGGACCTGGTTCAATTTTCCGGTAACCACATACAATACTGGGTGTGGAAACCCATGCCCAGCAGCAATAAGTACCACATTCCACAGTGCCGGGTGTGATGACTCAGGCCTGTAATCCCAGCACTTGGGAGGCAAAGGCAGGAGGATTGCTGTGATGTGAGTTGGAGGCTGAGCTCAGGGCCAGCCTGAACTACAAAAAGCGAGACCCTGTCTCAAAAAGCCAAAAAAAAAAAAAAAAAAACCAAATTATTTATATTGCTTGCTTGTAAAATAATAAAACAGTTGAGGCTCTTTCCTCAGAGATAAGACTTGGGATGTCCATGAGTATTTGAATAGCCTTTTTGAAGAATTAAAATCTTGGAGAGATGTATATTGGAGATTATGGGGAACAATCAACTGGCTGACTTGTTCAAGATGTTTTCAGGTGAGATTTCTTTTTTAATATCCTGTTCTGTAAACATTAAAAACAGGTGTTGTGAGGGAGCATGCACGAGGCCCGGGTGGCCAGCCTTGGCCTTGGAAGCGGTGCAGGCATGGGAGCCATGTAGAAAGGGGCAAACCAGGTGGAACCGGAGCCAGAAGGTAGATGGTAGATCTGGAAGAGCAGTTGTCCATGAGGAGAAGGTGTGTGTACCAACAAAATTCAACATTCATGCCCCTCCTGGAGAGTTCTTTGAGATTCTTGATGATGTTTGGTTACTATTTGGTTAAATTTTTTCTAGTACTACAAAAATATTTTATTTAGTATAACACTAAAATTATTGTCTGCTGGCTTTTGAAATGAGTATTTTGTTATTAGCCCAGTTCTTTTTCTCACCCTATCCCCCAGTATCAGGTATTGAACTCAGGAACTTGTGCTTGCCAGACAGACATGGCACCACTGACCTACCTGCTGGGACCCTAGTCCAGTTCTTTGTAATGAGATCAGTAATAGACACTGTAGTTTAAGATGGTCAATGGATTTAGCCGTATATGCTGCTAAGGAGATCGTCTGTCTTCACCCCCTCATCTTTTGCACTTATGTAGGATTAAGATTAGAAGAAAAACATTTTCTGTATCAGTTGTGCTTAAACCTTAATTAAACGACTATGTTTGTAAGTGGCTAAAGTAGTGGTACTGTTAAACAATGTGTTTCTCTTGCCATGTTTCTTCTTCCTCTTATTTTTATTGCTGAAATAATCAATTTTTTGCTGAAAAATTATTTTTTAAAAATAGATTTTAAGTGACCGAATCCATAAAATCATTACTGCCTGAGAGTATATGTAGCCAAACTATTTTCCCATTGGCCCATTCATTTCCCACCCCATGCTGGGTACTGGAGCTTGAACCCAGGGCTTCTGCACTGAGCTGTATCCTTGAGCTCCCTGCTCCCCCTTTTTTCTTTTAATTTTGAACTGGAGTCTCTCTGAGTCATTAAATTGCTTGAGTTTAGCTTGAATTTGGCATTATCCAGCCTCAGCTCCCCAGGGTGCTGGAATTACAGGAAGGCACCATCACCCACGGCTTCCCTTAATTTCTGTGGGAATACAGAAGCACTTTTGCAGACACAGATGAGTGGCAGCTGACCTGTGCCCTTTGGTTACAGCGGTCGTGTTCCCAAAACAGGGTTTGCCCTTTTGTTTCCTTGTTTTCCTCACTGAGGACCTGACCCAGGGCATTGGCCACGAGCTGTCTCCCCAGCCCTGTTCGTTTTTTTATGCATGAAGTCTGCGATGAAAATAGGAGAAAGCCTGTTACTTGAAGGAACCTATAACTTTTTATAGAATAAATAGGTCTTTATAAGTTCCCATCATTCCTAATTAATGTACAAATCCAGAGTTTTTCATAGAATTTATGAATCCCCCAAATTTTTCTTTCCCTAAAATTTTTTTCTCTCTTGGGTAACGATTTTCAATAGAGAGACAGAAGAGCAATTTATCAAATCATGAGACTGGGATTTCAGAGCACCCCTGCCCCCGCCAGTGGGTTCCCAGTATTTCCACAGCCTTTGATGTTAGTTCTGTTGGAGTCTGTTTTGCGTGCTGTGAATGTGGCTATTTTTTGAGGCTGACAGATGTGTATGGCGTTGTTCCTTCACTTCCATGGAAGCACTGAGCCCCCGGTTACCCTCGTGTCCTGCGCCCATTTGCCATCAGTTCCTTCTCACTGAGAAGTGACTCCAGGCTGTCAACAGCTCCTCTGTTTTCTGTCTATAGTTTTGCTTTTTCTATAATGTTAGATAAATGGAATCAAACAGTATTTAGCTATTTGAGTCTCACTTGTTTCACTAGCAAAATGGGTTTGCAATTGCTAATTCCTTTTAATTGCTAATTAGCAGTGTATTGTACTAATACATATCCTAGTATGTTTATTCACCAGCTGAAGGAAATTTGTAATGACTCTACTTTGGGGCCATTATGAAGAAAGCTACTATAATTGTTTCCATAGAAGTTTTCCTGCAAACATAGGTTTTTTTACTTCTCGTAAGTAATTATTTAGAAGTAGGACTTCTGAATTGTATGATAAATATAAGTTTACTGTTCACCATGCCTGTTTTCATAAGTTCCAGAATCTTTGTATATTCCTACAGTTTTGTTTGATCTTTGTTTTTGCTCCTTTTTTTTTTTTTTTTTTTTTGTGAGACAGGGTCTGACTTTATGGCTCAGGCTGGCCCTGGACTCACTATGTAGCTCAGGCTTGCCTTGAACCATCAGTAATCCTCCTGTCTCTGCCTCCCAAGTGCTGGGCTTACAGGCATGTGCCACAACACCTGGCTGTTTTTACTACTCTTACTCTGTTAATTTAATTTTCATATTTGGACATTTTGGCTTTTTAAGTGAACTCATTAACTTATATGTATATTAGAAACCTAATTACTAATTTTACAATTAAACTGTAGCAATCAAGTTAATGAGCCACAGTTTTCATTAATACTCATGCAAAATAATTAAAATATGTCAAGGAATAATCAAGTGAGAAGTTTTTTTCATATTTCATTGAGATGACTGGTCAATTATAAAATTGGCACACACCTGTCATCCCAAAACTCATGAAGCTGAGGCAGGATTGCTACAAGTTCAAGGCCAGCCTGGGGTACATAGTGCCTTCAGGGACAACCTGAAGTACATGGCAAAACCCAGGAAAAACAAAATAGTAAAATCCACTCATCCTGGATAGATAATTCACTGGCTTTTTGATGAAATGTCACTATGGTGTGACAGTCAGCACCATTCAATTTTATTGCATTGAGATGGCTGCAGAAAGATCCTCCACTCCCAGTCCCCAGCACGCACTGAGCTACTTTGAGGCTCTGTACATTTCACATAAATGCAACATACAAAATGTGGTCTTCAGTAAAGCGTGTATGAGATGGATAATTTTGCTGTGACAATAATTGCTGATTTCATACTTTTTACCCAGGCTTTCCTCTGTGTTGAATTTTCACATTGTCAGTACCACTCAGAAATGGTCATTTACCCCACTGCAGTGAGTTCTCTCAACACTGCTGGCACTGGCGTTTACCCTTGCTGTAACCAAAAAGTTCTTCGATTTGATCCTACTCAGCTTACAAAGGTAAATTTTGCATATTGCCTTTTTTGTAGGTGCGGTGCTCCCGAACATTAAATTAATGTCTTCTTTTTTATTGTTCTTAAAGTAGTTGTGTAGAACAGACTTCAGACAGTACATCATAAACGAGCATCAGCAAGAACAGAGCCCCGTTTACACCCGTCCCCGTCCTCTTCTCTTTGGGGATAACCACGGTTAACAATTTCCTTTCAGACCTTTTGACACTGTAGGCACAAATTATTTGTAGTATTTGCAGATTGCATTTGGGATCAAAATATTCACATTACTTTGTAATTTGACTTTTTCACTTAACAGTATACTTAAATTATCTTTTGGTGTCATTTTATGTAACTCCTAGATAACAGCCAAAGATGTACATGTTGTACGACTTTTTAAATCATTCTCTTACTGATTTTCTTTTTTTCCTTTGAGACAAGGTCTCGCTTTGTAGTTCAGGCTGTCCCTGAGCTCACTATTTAGCCCAGATGAGCCTCAAACTCAGCAATCCTCCTGCCTCTGTCTCCCAAGTGCTGAGGATTACAGGTGTGAGCCATCATGCCCAGCATTGCGGTGTGTGGTTACTGGGAATCGAATTCAGAACCTTGAGCTTGCCAGGCAGAATTGGGAACCACAGAGCTAAATCCCCAGCCCCTCTCTTACTGATTTTTAAACATTCTCCTATCGTTAACATTGTTTCCAGGTCACTGTTGTAATGAACATCTTGGCATAACATACGAGTGCTATTACAGGTTAGATTCTTTGATGTTGTGTCATTAAATTTCACGAGTGAATGAAAGAAACCTATAGCTCATCACCGTCATTATCCATTCAAAAAATATTCACAAAGCACCAAAGGTGAGCCATACACTCTCTTGTGTGGTGTGGCTTGAGAAGTGACTGCCTAGAAGTACATCTAACAAAATATGTGCAAGAATTCCATACAGAGCCGGGCGTGGTGGCTCAGACCTGCAATCCCAAGGCTCTGCCAATCCCAAGACCTGCCTTCCCAGAGGCAGGAAGATTTCTGTGAGTTGGAGGCTTGCCTGGGCTACATGGTTGAGTTCAGAGCCAGCCTGAACTTCAAAGAGAGACCCTGTCTCAAAA
The DNA here is from genome assembly GCA_004026965.1 of Petromus typicus. NCBI lineage: Eukaryota > Metazoa > Chordata > Mammalia > Rodentia > Petromuridae > Petromus > Petromus typicus. Next base: position 28,236 of record PVIR01019818.1, read on the forward strand.
AAAGAAAAAAAAAATGATTTGGCTAAGCAAGAAGAACAAAAGCCGTGAATGTCAAAGGAGTGTTCTCTAATGAACCAACTTCTCTAAATCAGTGTTCTTACATGACAGGGCTGTAAAGTGAGAGACCACATGGTTGCTTTCCGTGATCAAGGCGAAGGAGGGGACCTGCTGTCCTGTCCGACAGCTAGAACACTGGACGATCTGCAGAAGCACAGAGATGTCATTGTTGTGCCTTTCTCTAAAGATACTGTTAGGTGAGGAAAAAAAGAACCAGCAACACTATATTGTAGCCTTATTCAGTGGCTCCCATTTCAGAATTGCCTAGCTAATGCTATTTCCCCAAGTCAATAGTATCATTCTTCCAATTAGTGATCATTATTTGAGAAAGCTTAGTTAAAATTATATTACAAAATTATATTATAAATTATATTAAATTATAAAAAATTATATTAAAATTATTCTTACAAGAAGAAAAACAGACATGTATTTGGTAGTAAAACTTAAAAGTATTGGTAGTTCATAGGGAAGAAAAATTAGTCATTAATGATTAAAGAGGTTGGAGTCCTTAATCTAATTTTTAAAGATGTTTTTAAATTGTTCTCTCATTGCTTAAGGCCTTGTTTTTTGTTGGGGAGGGTGTTTTGTTTTGTCTGTGGTACTTGGGATTAAGCCTCGGGCCTCACACATGCCAGGCAGCTACGCTACACTGAGCTACTTCCCAGCGCCAAGTCCTTTTTCCTTCTTCTGTACCTCCTCCTTTAATCCTCCCCAGATTGACTCCCAAATGTTCAGGTTGAGCTACATTCTCATTCCTTGTTTAATTTTTTTGAGACAGGGTCTCACTACATCACTGAGCTGCCCAGGCTGGGCTCAAATTTGTGATCCTCCTGCCTCAGTGTCCTGGGGTGCTAGGATTACAGATGTGCAAGCACTCTACCACTGCCCTACATCCCCAGCCCATTTTTTTGAGACATTTAATTAAACATTTAATTAATTTAATTTAAATCTCATATAAATTTTTAAGAAATTAAACACTTCTCCATAAAAGTGTCTTCTTCTCCCAAGTGGCCCTGTGGTCGGCTCCTGTGATGAGAAGGGTCCAGAGTGTGATGCTCTCCTGGAGCCCCATGCGCCGTGGGGCCCCCACTCTGGGGAGCTGAATGCTGTGAGTAGCTCGCTTTACTTACTCTTTAAAAGCACCCATGCTGTCTTGTAATGCTTGACATGAACCTGCCAGTTTAAATTGAAATAAAACTGATTACCTAATCACAAAAAGATCTTATGCTGAGTTAGTAAGGCCATACAGTACAAGTGCTGTTACATTTTTTTAACCATCAAAGAATTAATAACTCAAAGATTAAATTTTTGGAGGGAAAAGTAACATGATCTTCAGAACTTATTATGCATAAATAATTTGAGAAGTGAAGATAGTATGAACAGATATTTTGTCCTTCCTTTATTCTGTAAATATTTTATATGAAATTCTTTATTGTAATCAAGAAAAAATATATATATATTCCTCTGTCTTACAGTTCTTATCACTGAAAAACTGGACCCTGCAACTAGTAAGTGAGCAATTACATTTAGTTTTTTTTATAAGTGAAGATTTAGATTAGTAAAATCTTACCAATCTTATTCTATAAATGTTAGTTAAATTAGAGTTAAAATTGAAGTATCTTCCCTTTTATCATCTCCATTTCTGTAATTACTGAAAATACCATAAGATTATGTAAAACAAACATAAAGATACTCCAGTATCAGACTGCGTGTGCCATGAGTCTGGTTAAAAGACTTTTAAGTCATTTTCAAATCCTAATTAGGACAGTGAACAAAGGAAGTATCTATTAAATTCTCATCTGATTGGTTGAATTTTAACCTGTTTACTATGCCATCTGCCATCATTATTCGTAAGAATCCAGTAGAAATTTGGGTTAGTGATGGCAGATATAGATGCAAGACACTAATGTGGATATGTTTAACTGTTACCAACCTCAGTCACACATGTGTTGGTTTAGAAAACCACCTTTTTTATTTTCCTTTTCTTTTTGTTGAAAAAAAGTCTCACTGTGTAGACCCAGCTAACCTGGAACTCACTATGTAGCCCAGACTGGGCTTAAACCTCCAATTCTCCAGCCTCAGCCTCGCAAGGGCTTTGATTATAGATATTTGCCACCAGGCCCAGATAAAAACTACTTTAATATTGGTAATTGTCTTATAATTTCATCAATAAAAGAAACAGGTTCAGATGAATATGGAAATACAATTCAACAAATGCTGGGTACCGTTGTGTTTGTCACTGTGCTAGGTTCTGTGTGGGAAATATATTTTAAAAATTTGGCACAATGTAATCTTGTTCTGAACATAATTTCATTTTGTCTTGTTTCTTTCTTAGTGGTGCTGGGGGTTGAGTGCAGGGTTTCATGTGTCCTGGGCAGAGGCTGTACCCAGAGCTACTTCCCATCCCTGAACGTAGAGCTCCTTATGGCCTTATCCCCCTACGTTGTGCTCGTCAGACACAGTCATCTTATCAGCTTTTACTTGACTCAGTCATTCAAAATAAATGAGTACATGTGTTTTAAAGAATTCATTAGAGGTTTAGTAATGTTGTGTTTGTAATAGATGTGTCTGTTTTTAAATTTAGAAACAGCAGTCATTATTTTCAGAAGAAGAAGAATATACCACTGGATCTGAAGTCACTGAAGATGAAGTTGGTGATGAGGAAGAAGTATCCAAGAAACAAAGTACTGGCTTCTAAATTAAAATCTAATCTCACTGTTTATGACAAGGTTACATTCTGAAGCTTTTACTGTAGAGCATGGGAAACTGCCTTTATATATGAGTATAGTGAACTATGTCAGCAGAAAGAAGGAGCGAAGGAAGGAAGGAAGGAAGGAAGAAAGAAGGAGGCTCTGTTAAGATTCTCCAAACCCAGCACAAATACAGAATGCTCAAAGTTATAAAGAAAATATAGTGTACTAGGAAATAATCCTCCAGGTTTTTATTGTAGGTATAATTTAATGTGTGACTCACATGAGATAAAATGTGGTCAGAGGGGCCGGGGAGTTAGCTCAGTGGTTCCGGCGCCTGTCTTGCAAGCGCAAGGGCCCGGGTTCGATTCCCCAGTAACCACATAACAATACTGGGTGTGGAGACTCAACCCAGCAGCAACCAGTACCACATACCACAGTGCCGGGCGTGGTGGCTCACGCCTGTAATCCCAGCACTCGGGAGGCAGAGGCAGGAGGATTGT
>PVIR01019819.1:0-15129 GCA_004026965.1 Petromus typicus
CCCCCCCATATATATAAAATTTGTTTCCTTACTTTTTTGTTACAATCTCAACATTGTCCCCTTTCACCTTATTTTACATTGAGCATTTTCTATTTCACAATATATAACATACAATGCTAGGACTCATTTACATCTTCATTTTCTCAGAATGGAGTACTACTCTGCCATAAAAAATGATAAGTTTGAATCATTTCTACTTAAATGGACATATCTTGAGGATATCCTCATAAGTGAAATAAATAGGTCACAGTGAACAGTTTGCTTTTTAAAAATATGTTTTGAACTATTTGCTGCTTCCTCACTGACTTCAGTCTTATGTTGTTCTTCTTTATATCATCTAGGAGCTGCTGGCTTGATTTCCCATGATCCTTTGCCATCTTCCATACATTGGTCCTTTCCTGTTCATTGGCTGAAATCCTATCGTTTATGTCTGATATTCAGTCTTCACATTCATTCATTCTATTTCACAAACTTTCATTGAAGTTTTTAGTGTCCTGAAAATCTGAAGCTACTTAAGAGATTCCATTAGTTTCATAAGCTGAGATTCTATCATGTTCCTGATTGATTTATATTATTAATCATATGTTTCACTATGAATAGTCTCTCTGTTTTTCTCTGAGAAATTATTTCTGATTTCTATTTTACTAGATCCTCCTTTGTTACCAGCTCAGAATCCAAGTGATTGAACTTCAGTGTGCTCTATTTCTCTTTTACCTGAATTCCCCTGTAGTGATGATCTTTGTATCTGAGTTTTAAAATTTTTTCTCATTTCTTTTTCTTTGTCACTGCTGATGTTTTTGGTTTAATTCCTGATATGCTATTTGGACAATGTTTATTATAAGTCCTTTTCTTTCTAATATTTGGAACTCTAAGGAGATAGCTACTTCCTAGGTTGTCCTCCTCCAGTTTGTAATGGCTCTTAACTGATCTCAGTTCTGGTAAACCATGAAAGGTATTTAAACAGAACAATTAGATCACCTAGGTTGAAATAATACAATCAGTGTAATCAGCGGTATCCAACACAGCACAGGAGATGACAAACTATGGCAATACTATTCTGATATCTTTAGCCACATGAGTTAGGTCTGTGACCATATACTCTTGAGATCTTATTCTCGAAATATTGAAGTGTCTTACTTATTACACAGCAACTCTTTACCATACCACTTTCTAATTCATCCAACAATGACAACCATCATTATTTTTGGACTTTCTCATTTAGCTACTCTAAGCATGAATCAAGGAATATTTGTTTTTTAGTGATTTTTTTGTTTTTACTTAATACAATATCCTGAACACTCATCTATGTTGTGCAATATGTCAGAATTCTTTTCGTTTTAAACATCGAGTAATGTTCTATTTTATTTATGTATTTCACTTTTTGAATTCATTTATAATTGTGCTGCTGAACGTAGGTTGCTGATATGAATGATGCTTTATGAATGCAAATATACATATGCCTCTTGTAGTTCATGCTCTCAACTCTTTCTCTGAAATAAATTTGCTGGATCACATGGCCTTATAATTATATTTCTATAAGGAGTCTCAAAGCTGAATTCACTGCATAGACAATGCAGCGTTTTGCATTTCCACCAACAATACTGAAGGGTTCCTATTTCTCCAATATCTTAGCCAATACTTATTTTTTGTTTTTATTTTTGTATTTGTTTGGCATTAGACATTTTATTTTGAGTGAAAGAACATTTTCAATTTTGATTTGCATTTGACTAATGATTAGTGATGTGATGTTTTGTGCTTATTGCATATTTTCTATGTTTTTTTTTTAAGATATCCAAGTTATTTGCTTATTTTTGGATTTTTATTGTTCAACTTTTGAAACTTCAGTTGTTACCTTTGGAGTTTATATGAGTTTTCTTCTGAAATAATTTATTTGTTTAAACTAAACAAAACAGCAGTTTTTTGAATAAATATATTGATTATGTCTCATTACAAATAGAAAACATTACATAATTAATTTAAAGCACTCATGTCCTGAGGTTATCCATGTATTTTGATTCTCTTTATATTCATATTTCTAGGTTTCCACCTAAGTTATTTGGTTCTTCATTTTTATCAACTGAAATTTAAATAATGTTAGAAAATTTACTTTGAATAAAGCTTTGTCATTATTCTTTAGGGACTGATTTTTCTCTTCACTATTTTCCATGATAATTGTTTTGTTTTAAAATATTTTCTTCACTTTTAATTAATTTTCTTCTGCCTTCTATGTTCTTAAATGTTCATGGTGTTTTTCTCTCGGGTTATATTGAGAGTAGTGCCTCTTGGTCAAAAAGTATACTCTTTTTCTCTTATATATTCATTCAGTCCTGAATAGCCCCAGGCCAGGGCTCATTAAATAAGTCAAAATAGGACATCTTTCTTGACACATTATTTCACTTCGTTTAAATAGACTTCATAGAACATAAGCACCTGAAATCATGAATCACTTGGAGGTTTTATAAAACAATTAAATTTAGATTTTTGTTAGTTCTCAGTGCCACTCACTATGGTAGTTTTAAATTTGTATGAATCTAAAGAAACATAGAGAAGATAAATAGGAAATCAGTTCACGATAATTATTCTTATTTTCCTTCAAGGAGGATGTTCAGAAACAGTGCTAATTCACTCTCCTTTTAGGACTGCAGGGAACACAGGTATATGTGTAGACCACAGAAATCCCTCTTCTCCAACGTTGAGGAGATGTGAGCATTATGGTGTCTAATTTTACAAAGTTATGTGTTCTCCCAGACCTTTCATGTTAAATTGCTGGAAATCTGCTTACCATTTCCTAACTTCCTGTCTTTCAAACTGAAAGCTACTTATTGAAATTTTGCTGTGGCACAGAATAAAAGAACAATCTGGGTAACTCCTAAAACTATAAGATTACTTTATGTTGGAATTTATATAGGAAGAGCTAGGTTGTCTTAAGGAAAGTTGTCAAGTTTATGATATTAAGAAAAGAAAAACACTCTTTTGTAGATAGATGAACATTCATCCATTCTGACACATTGGCAGGATGACTGAGGCACAGAGAGCAAGGTCCTGAACTTATTTTGCCTTCATGAACACTATAATCCATTCTGATAAATATTTAAAATTAATAACCCTAATACACAGTTAATAAGTCTTCTCAACTCTTTTTTTTTTAAATTATAGATCTTGTTCACTGACCAAATCAAAAGTCAGAAGGCTGGTAATTTGAATAATGAACATAACATGAGCATGTTTATAATCATCTCTTGAATTTCTGTGTATATAGAGATTATTTAGAAGTCTAGATAAAAAGTAAATTTAGTTTATTATATCTCTAGTGTCCTGAGGCACTAACAAGCTTACAAGTAATGGTTATAAAGTTTATAAATAGGCCACACCAATATCAAAATTTATATGATGAGTTGTTGATTTGAGATGTGCTCATTTTGTACTTTAGTTTTACACTGTAAAAAACAGAACCTTGACTGTTTGGACTGAGGTAGAAAGAAAACACCTCAACATCAAAATTGAGTGTTGAAATCTGTGAGTATCCAATATACTTAGAGTGCAGATCCAGGTCACTGCATTTTTGAACTGCTTTCAGGTTTCACACACATTTTCATTTCTGTGTTTCAGTCCTTCCTCTGACTGCCTGTTTTTACTTCTCCAGTGTTTCTTTAAAGACATCTGGTGATCACTAGGATCAAGAGCTGTTGAAATGTTTCTTACAATGCACATCTCATTCACCTCCTGGAGTACGTTTTCTGCAGGTGATAGGCTGGAATCTGGAATGTATGTTTTGAAATGAGCACACTAAGGTTAAGAGGCAATGACACGTTACTTTCCTTTCAAACTCCTGTCATTTGGGGTGCATTTCTTCATTTTTAATATGAATTTAATTCAATGTCATTCTTATTTGTGGAGAATCCCACCCAAGAATGCTTACCTGTCCCTGAGTGCCAGACTCTGTCATCTATTTCAGTTTGATGTGTTTTCACAATATAGTCTTTTCCACTGTCTAACTTTAGTTAACATGACTTTCTGTCAATTTCTGTTGTAAGTCTGATCTTTGGCATTCCATGTTCAGTAATATTTACCCTGGTGCTTAATTAAAGTAAACCCTAGAGTTACTACTGGTTTCACTCAGTACATGATTGTTATTTTGTCAAAAGGTGCCAAATAAAATTGATTCAATATTCATTTAATAAACATTTATGTTTGCATCTTCACAGACCAGCTTCTTTATGACATGAAATGTGTTAGGAACAGGTACCAAATATTGAAGTGTTTATAGCACATACGGGTTTTCAACCTATTTATTAATATATATTTCTGAAGCATAGCAAATATATTCATTAAGGGAATTAATACCTCATAGCTTGATCCATTTCACTTTGTCTTTACTTTCTCTCCTGTTTACTCTCATCTTCATATTCCCTTCCCTTTTCTACAAAATTGTTTCTCAGTGTATCTAGTTTCACAAGCAACTTAGAAACGTTTTATCAGGTAGTCAAAGCATAAGAGATATTACTCAAATTTAGTAAGCGTCTGTTTATTTCCATTCCATATTCTTTGGGAAAACCATCTGCATTATTTTTTACTGTTATATCCAAATATGACAAAGTGAACTGTATATTTTGTAGAACATGTACAAACCTAGCGAGAGTGGTTTAAATTTAAGCCTTGTTTGAACTGAATTCTCTCTGAAGGCTGGGGGCTAGAATGCGTTCCATGACTTATCCTGGCCCACAAGCCTTTGCACCAATGTCATCATAGTAAACACTGCTTCCATGAGTACATTTCCTTCTCTGACATCAACCTCTCTGCTTTCTTTTTATGAAGATCCTTGGTTACATTGAGCTCATCCAGTTAATGCACAATAATTTCTAAATCTCAAGATCCTTAATTTAATTAGATTTGTAAAATTGCTTTTCTTTAGTAAGGTAAATTATAGATAGGCTATGGAGCTCAGAATGTGGATATCTTGAAAGAGTAAGAATGATGTAATTCAACCACCACAGCACCCTTTCCCAGTGTAATCCATGTGGTAGGCTGAAGTGTCTTCCTCTGTGGCGTCAGAAATGGAGCCAGGATTTAGATTAAGTTAGAGGATTCTTCCATGTTGGCCACAGCAATACATTCTGAATTGAGTCTCTCACTGAAGCTAATCAAGAATGATAACTTCTTGTTATTTTGTCAAAAGTATTTTTTAAAAGATATTTTCCTTCTCTAGGATTTTATGTTAGTCAGCTTTCTTTCCTTGTGACAGATAAAATCCAAGGTAAACAACTTAAAGGAGTAAAGATTTATTCTGGCTTACATTTTCAGAGTGCTCAGTCTGTAGTTACTTGACCTTCTACTTTAGTCTACCACTAAAGTAGAGCACTGTAGAGCATGCTGGCAGCAACAGCAGAGGACACCTGTGTACTGTATAGGAACTGAGAGACAAAGAGAGAGAAAGTCTGTAGAGTCTCAGTATCTCCTTCGACCACTTGCTTCCAAAGCCTCTACTTTCTAAAGATTCTACGCCCTTCCAAGAGTTGTACAGGTCTTTGGAGGAACAATTACACATCATAGCAATTTTTAAGTTTGTAAGGTAAGACTCTTGAGTATCTGCTAGTTTTCTGTGCCCCCCATATAAAAGCTGCTTTCCAGATAATGGAATAACATAGAGAAAAATGTTGGTGAAAGATGGCGAATTGAAGAGCACAAATTTTGATGATAATTTTGGAGGTCAGCAAAGTAGACAATAACCACACTCCCCATCTTTTCTCTTCATATCTAAGCTCTGTAAGTCACTTACAAAGGATAAAATATAAATATAGTTATGATGGATTCTCTAACTCTAGACAGGAAGAAAATAAGTCAGTTGAGAAGGTGAAGGCTTGAAAACAAAAATAGTAAAGCTGGTTCTCATGATAGCTGGTTTTCCTAATAGAAGGAGCTCTGGTCTTGGAATATTATGAGCATGACTTTGAATATTATCTTTATGTGTTGGCCTGTGTGCTGCAGGATGAGGTGGATGAGTTTAAGTAGCTGCCTTGAGTTGGTCAAAGTTGTTAAATGTTTCTGATGAGAGACTATGCTGTGAAATTAAAGGAAAAAAATACTAGAGTAGAATGAAATCCAGTGCAAAATACTGTAGTATTAAGAAGAGTTCTCTAACTCTCATTCTCTAGGGAAAAAAATCCACCCAACAGAGGGCAGGATGAGTCAACTTTATAACCAAAGACTTTGTATTGTAAAGTTCAGTTACTTAACTGGAGTTACCTTCATAGTTGAAAGCAAGTATAAAACATTTTTTTCTCCTTCCTTATCAGAACTTCTGAAGGTGAAATACTTTTATTTAATGGTCAGTTATTTTTTTCCTTCCTTCTGTTATAAACGAAGCTCTAACAAGCAGACAGCCCATCTCCAGCTCTGTCTGAATGGCTTTGTGTGCCTTCTACATGCTGGGATGCCTTGGATTTAAGGAGAGATTCCCAGCTACACTGAGGTGATGACAACGGTGCAGATCTAAGCTCAGAACAGCAGGCATCTTGGCGCAGCAGTGGAGGCATTCATATGTTCACCGAGATTAGAAAGCTGCAGAAAGAGTTATTCGTGAAAATCTCAACTGACCTTTAATTAAAGCTGTAAGGAGAGAAACATGTTTTTTTCCAAAGCTGCTGTGAATGGATGACAGATGCAAGATTTATTACATCAAGAATTTAATCAGAAAACATATTTTCTTTCCTTGAGATGCAGTGAATTGTTTTGTTACATGGAAGGAAAATGCAACACCTCTGTCCACAGTTGCTTATTTCCAAGTCTTTTGTTTACCCGAATGATATAAAATATTAGATTTTTCTCCATTGTAATCAGGTATTTAAAATACTTGCGCAAACTGGAATGTGTGGATAGTCTAGAATTTTGATTTCATACTTTCAATTTACTGAAATAAGTATATTTCTTCCAGCTTCATTTAACAAGGGCATATAGAAATGATAATATAATTCAAGATGTTAATGAAAGGCCTTGGCATTGTCCAAAGTACTTTGAAATACAAGAGATCCTGAAAAAAAAAGAAAAGCAAACAAACATAAAACTCCTTTGAAAAAAAGTATGTAGGAAAATACATAATATAAAAAATAGCCCTAGTGATATGCCTTGCCCTAAATGAATAAACACAATAAATTTACTAGTAATAAAGTTAGACTCTATATAACGATTCAAGCACCAAGTCTGCCATTTGAATTTAATGCCATACATTGCCTTCAATAGTAAAGTCGGTTATGTATTTAATAAGACCTTAAGATACTCTTCTAGCAACCACTTCATGGCATTTCTGGTTGACTCTTTGGAAAGCCTAATGAAAAATAAAGGAGCCAATATTTCAAAAGCCAATTTCATTTTTAAATGCCACTGGAAATAGGACAAGGGAGAGAAAGCACAGGAAAAGGCAATTATAATAGTAATGTGTGGCCCAAAGCAGTGTGCAGGCAGATGCACTGCTGGTACTGATTTATGTCAACATGACTCCCATTCATGACATTGAAGCTGATTCACGAGATTATAAACAGGCAGTGCAATCACAGAAGAGTGGAAGAGGCAGACCTCCACACACAGTCGTTTCCTATCTGCTCATTGTCAGAAGGATAAAACTCACACCTTGGCCTCATCTGTTCTTATTACGATTTTTTGTCACTGGAATGAGGCGCCTGAATGTTAATAACCATTGTGATTGGGGAAAGCTTGTAGACTGCAGCACTGCTGTAACCTTTTTAGTATTCCATATTTGATTGGCTCCCGGTCTACCCTGATTTCTCACATGAAGCAGAGGTTGTAAAAGGTGATAACAGAAGCAGCCATCCAATCAAATGGCAGAACCTTGAAAAGGTCAAGCACATATAGAGTTGCCTCTATGAGAACATATCAGAGAAATGAAATAAAGGCCACTTTTCTTATCTGAGATTTCATTGTATCAGTCTTAGACTATCACAGTTCAAATAACAGAAGTTGCAAAACACAAACCTTGCCTGTTTCTCTGAGAAATGTGTTGATTGCAAGGAATATTTTCTTCTTCATTTTTTCTAAATATATCTAGGAATGAAGGCTAATTGTGCAGTACTGAAAAATTCAAATGATGTGGAGCAATGTTTACGTAAAATGTTTTAGAATTTGATTAGCATGGATTGTAATCTTAGTTCTGTCATTTATCAGTGAAGAAACTTAGTTGAGTGAATTTAGCACTTCTAAAACTCAGTGTTCTAGTAATCAAAACATAAGATTAATGTTTCCTGAAGCACTGATCTAGAGACAAGAAGATATAACATATTTATTCACTATTTGAATGGTAATAGCACCAGGAATAGACAGTAGTAGTATTAATGGCAAGAGGTAGTAAAAAGCTTTATCAGCGATACAAGTTGCATAAAAAGTTTTAAGGTAATTTCATTTGTGTATTAAATAATACAATTAAATTATGATTTTTTTACTAAATATCTTATACTAAGTGGGCATATGTTAAACACACTTTGATAGGAAAAATGTTCAAGAAATATATGCAAAGTCTTTTCTTGGGATCTCAGAAATTCCATAACTTCTAAGTGGTACAGTATAAAACAAAAGGATAAATTTTTTTACAGGGTGAGAGGTAAATGTATGCTTCCTAATTCTTACTATATTCAGAGTTAGAATCTTTCTTATCTCCTTTTAGAATTCATGAAATGGAAGAGTAACCATACTGTAAAAAGTCAAAGGTGATATTTTGCATATGAATGGAATAATAGATATTATATCTTGGCTAGGAACCATAAGAGACCCATACATCCTACAGTCTGTGGGTGTACACAATGTAAATTCATGTTCTCTTGTACACTACCCCTTCTCACTCAGTTTTGACTTGGATGTAATTTTAACTGTCTAGAAAAATCCATTTGTTAGCATTCCTTTATAAAGCACTCGCAGAAAATTATTTTGCTCAACCATTTGGAGAGTTGATCAAGTTTTGTATTAAATTTTTCAATCAAAATAAGATATTTTGATTGAAGATGTGACATGTGCAACAATGAAGAGAAATTTCATGCTTGGAGATAATTAAAATAAGCAATTTTGTTATTTGCTGAAATGTTACCTTCATTGGAGGAATTATTTTGCAATGTCATTGAATAAAGAAGTTTCTGTTTATCATTCTTCTTTGTAACAATGAATCATTGCTTTATCACACTGATAGTTTTAGGGATAAGCTCAACTAGTAGGCGATGGATTTTTAGGGCATTGATGTTTAGTTTCAATGTACAGCTATATCAAAATCAACTTGGTCAGAATATTATTGCACTGAAAATTAATTAAATGTGTAATTACTCAACATAAGATAAAGTATTAAAATGTTTCTTATAAGATTTTCAGTGTAGTAAATATGAAAAAGAAAATATACACACACACCAAACAAAGGAAGGAATGTGGAAGATGAAAATAGAGAAAAAAAGACAAAAAAAAAGAGTCAGACACACACAAAGTTGATAATCATTATTCCACTTATTTGGCTACTTATTGTGTTCTATCTATTTATCTATCTATCTATCTATCACCTATCTATTTATATCTATCTATCTATCTATCTATCTATCTATCTATCATCCATCATCTATCATCTATCTACTATAGTATATTGGGGAAGACTGATTCAGTATTTTGCTCATGGAACATAAGGATAACGAAGATGATACACTTACCAATTTATTATCTCCCGCTAAAGTTGGATAAAACAAAATTCCTTGAGAATCTAAAGTAGGAAGATGAGCAATCATCTTTTAGACCAGGATACATGGATTATTTATATTATATATGTCTAAATGGAGATCTGGCAAATGAGAAGAATTTGACTGCATGAGCGCAATAAGGAAAAACATTAATTATATGATATAAACTGTTTTAGTTACTTTTTTCATTGCTGAGACAAAGACCCGACACTTAAAGTTGAAGGAGGGAACATTTATTTGGCTCACAGTTTATAGAGATTTCAGCCCATCACCAGCTGGCTCCAAGGCAGAGTGCCCCGGAGGAACATCACAGAGAAAAGTAGTCCATGGTAAGCAAACAGGGGAAAACAAGTCAGCTTTCTTTCTGCCCCTTAAATTTTATGCTAGCTACCTTCCATGGGGGAGGGGGTACTCACACCATTAGTCCTAGGCAGCACTATGCCAAACCCATCAGTGGACTGATTTAGCAATCACTTACCTTTGATTCCAGATCCACACACCCTTGATACAGCTGCTGTTGAACAAACCTCACCATGACAGCGTGAGGCCTGGAAGGAACATCTCCACACAAGCAGTAACTCAACATTTTCAAAAACCTTGAAACTAGGAGCATGTTGAAAAATGAGAAGTATTAAAATAATCTATTTTTTTTCTAAAGGGCAAAGAGGCAAACAACAATGTCTATGAGATAATTCTGGAAAAAGACAATAGTCGAACAACAGAGTTTTGAAGTTGTATTCAATGTATTATTCATTACCTAAGAATATTGGAAAGGCTTCAGAAATTTTAAACAAATGACATGAATTAGGGTTTTCAAAAGATGATTATAGTGGAGGAGCCTGGTGGCCCAAACCTATAATCCCAGTAACCCGAGATCAAGGCAGGAAGATTGAAAGTCTGTGCTCAGCCTGAACAATTTAGTAAGACTCTGTCTCAAAATTGAAACAGATCAGAGAAGTGCTGTGGCATTAGCTCAGTACACAGGACTTCAGATTATTTTCTGTACCACACACATATTAAAAGTGGAAATTTAAATCAGTGATAATGAGGATGCTCATATTACTCTGAAAAATAATTAGAGGTAAGATGCAACACTCACATGGGGTGACAGGATCCTTTTATTTTTTAAAATTTTTTTTGAGACAGTCTCGCTTTGTAGTTTAGGTTGGCCCTGAGCTCAGCCTCCAACTCACATCACAGCAATTCTCCTGCCTCTGCCTCCCGAGTGCTGGGATGACAGGCGTGAGCCACCACGCCCGGCACTGTGGTATGTGGTACTGGTTGCTGCTGGGCGTGAGTCTCCACACCCAGTACTGTATGTGGTTACCGGGGATCAAATCCGGGCCCTTGCGCTTGCAAGACAGGCACCAGAACCACTGAGCTAAATCTCTGGCCTGACAGAATCTATTATTGATGCTCCTGCTATAGATGTTGTAGGGCTTTACAAAGAACTGAAGTCAAATTCAGGGCTGATACTTAGTTTTTAAAACCCAAGTGAGTACTCTAGTATGAGGGTCTAGGTTGCAGTGCCAGTTAGTTTGCAGTGTGCTACCGTGTAGTGAATTTTTTAAACAGTGTACAAAGCATAGTGTCTGCAAGGACAAAATAGATGGGATGAGTTTATTAGCCCTGTCCTGAAGGCACTAAAGTGCACTGATGCGTGTCAGGCTTCAGGCTCTCTTCACTTATCACCCCTCTGGCCTCTACACAACTAAGACACATCCTCAAGAATAATGGTGGGGGATTATTGCAAACTTAAACAACGACTACATCCCATCACCTGCTAGATGTATTTTTTCTCACAGTAGTTTAACATAGCCTCAGGTATAAGGGTGTAGCTATTAATCTGATCAAGACAAACTCATCTGTTAGTTTTTAAATTTGAAACTGCTTGTATTTAGTTGGAACAAAAAATATAAACGCATGGTATAATGTCAAAGCTCTGGTAAACTATCTTATACAAATGCAGTATAACCCAGACACCAGGAATAGCTGGCATTCCACAGGACATCACGCTGCTTCATTACTCTAATGATGTCATGGAATTGGACAAGAAAAGTAGGAAATTGACGTTTAAAGTTAATATTAATAGATTTCATTTTAGAGTGGTTTTGGAGTTTGACCAGATATACAAAGTTCTCCCTCTTCCTGCCTCATTTCTCCCGGGTATAACATATCAATTTAGTGAGACACATTTAAATCACTATTGATAGATTATTACCAATTAAAATATATCATTGCAATATGATTTATTCTTTATGTTATAGTTTTATGGCACTTGTCAAATGCATAAGGTCATTTTCATAAATGCAGTCTTTAAACTGAGTGGACAGTGACATATAAGAATATCTTATCAAAGATAAGGAATAATTTTGGTTATCTTTAATTTTCTGCTGAAAAAGATAGAAATCTACCTGGTAGGCCCTTTCACAATTGAAAGAACATGTTGTGAACTAATAGGGATTTTACTCTGACATGGGAGGTGACAAGAACAGATGCCAACCTTGAGTGTGACCCAAATAAGAATAAATTATGCATCAGGTCAGGATGATTTTCATGTCATTCCACCACTCAGCAAAACATTAGTTTAAGCATTAGTACTAAGAAAAAAATGCAATGCAGATGAGTTAAAGTCTCAAAGTAAGAATATAAGGATAGGTGCCTAAATTCTAGAATAAAATTTTGTGTTAGTATATGGAGTACTATACCACAAAATGAAATAGCAATTTGATTATAATGTAAAAGGACCATATGGACATAGGACAGTTGTTGGCTTTGTCATCAGACAATTCAGGTATGTGTATGGTCTTCTCAGTTCCACCAAGTCTTCTATCAATGATTGATAGCAGCATCAATCTGTCGTAGATCATCTCAGACCAAATATGGTGCATTTCCACAAAATTCCCAGTGACTCACTATGCAGAAACTTGAATACACCTTGTCCTTCAAAGGATAATAATAATTTATTTTGAGAGAGGTACAGTTTTCCTTCTTTTCTTTTCTACTGTTTCCTTCCTTCCATTTATTTTTTGTTGTTATATTCCCTCCCTGTGTCTACTTTCCTTCCCTCCTCCCTTATTTTCTTTCTTTCTTTGTTTCTTTGTTTCTTTCATCTCTCTCTCTCTCTGTTTCTCACTTTCTTTTTCTTCCTTGTCTCACTCTCATTTTCTTTTTCTCATTCCTTTTTCTTTATTTCTTACATTTTGTGGTACTGAGGATTAAATCCAGGGGCTAGGGGCTAGTGATATTGAACTGTGTCACCATGGGAGAAGTGTATTAATAGCTAATATATCTCCTGGGTTACCCTGTGAAAATAAAGAACTTATATTCTCAACTGCTGTAACTACTTCAGTGTTGTATTTAATACTGTCAACCTACAGAATGCTCCTTGGCTGAAGAAAGCTGACTTGGTAAAATAAAATGCTCTTCCCAACAATTATCATTTAATTACTGGTTATTATAGACATAAAAATGACATCCCACGTGTTACAAAATGGTTAATACTAAATAATTTTCCCAATTTAGATTTTCTCCTGAGGTCAACTTCCTTTAGACTACATTTTATCCCAGTATCCCCTGCAGTGAAATCTTTCTTCTCTTTGAAAAACATGGATTTAAAAATCTAAAGCATTTCAAAGTAATACCTGTGTCAGTCATTGCTAATGTCTGTGGAGTTATCACTATCTGTGTCTGTGACAGAATTATATATAAAGACATCAAATAAATTAAATAAGTGGATGGCTAAATTTTGAGAAAGATATTACAATTTATATAATATATAATATAATATATAATATAATATATATATATAATTGGTAATCATAAGAAACAATTGATCAGTAAATATGAACAGTTAGAAGTCAAAACTGGTGAGGTGGTCAGTGTTATGAAAAGCTGTTTGTTTGTTTGTTTGTAGTGTTGAAGATTGAGTCCAAGACCTTTACATTGGGATACATCCCTAACCATGTTTTATTTTTTGAGAGACTGTCATGTTAAATTGCTGTTTTTATCACCGCCAAAAGAAAAAGAATGTGAGGTAACACATCTGTTACTCAGCTGGGCCTAGACATTTGTTGTGGGAGGAGATATACACATTATTCCTTGTCTGGAATCTGCAGCTACCAAAATTGTGTATTTTCAGCTTCAGTAATGAATTAAACAGCCAGGGCTTTTAAAAAAATAATTTATTTGGAAAAGTACAGAAAAAAGAGGATAGACAGATACTGTGGAGGAGTAGGAAGCACCAAAGAGGAGTGCCCCTGAGTTCTTTTCCTTGGCTGTATTCCTTTAGGAGTAGTCATTTCTTTCCACCTCCTGTATGGGTACTTGCAATCTGAGGGGCTCTTGGGCTATCTTCTATACCAACCTTACACACTCATGTCTGCATTCTTTATGGGCTTTGATTTCTTCCTATACGTTTGTGATAGATCAGTGGGAGGAGCTTGTAGTCAGTGATCAACAAAGGGGATATTTGTGTATCTGGTATAATATAGTGATGCTAAAATGAGTACATACGTACAAGTGTGGGTGTTACATTCTTGCCTGGGTGTGTGTTTTCCAAATGAAAAGAGTCTTGAAGTGACTGCCCCTTATCTCCTTTGGATTTTCTCATAGGAGGATGAGGGAGACGGTTTTCCTGGTATTCTGTATTTTTGCTTTGTTAAGTCTTACTGATAAGTTCTTATGGCATTTGTGTTTCTTGGCATCTCTCTGAGTGTAGTTTCTCTCTGTTTTGTCTTTCTCATTGCTATCTGAATATGCAGAAGCTGCTTTTAGTAAGATTCCCCATTAATTTTTAACAAAGCTTATCTCTTCTCTGCTTAGAGGCTACCTTTCCCTACACATTTAACGAGGTATATATGTATCAAGACATTATGCCATAAATGCATTTTCATTTTTAAATAAAATAATTCTGCATTTTCTATGAAAGGTATTCAATATTGTTACGAAAAGATCTATGAGGCTTTTAAGAGTTAACTAAAGATTAGTAATAGCAACTCCCTTACCTTGAAGAAAAGAAACTAAAGCTTAACCACAATAGTTTCTGTTTTCTGTTTCATTTTTTCTTTTCTTTATCTTTGATGATAGTGAGAGTGGTATAGGGGGTAGAGATGTAACTCCCAAACCTGCTACATATCTGAAGGGCAAGTTTATGTTCTCTAAAATAAAAGAATGAGTTCTAGGAATGATGGAAATTAAGAGTAGGAGAAGTTTTATCAAAGGATAGCTTTTGCCTAAGAGAGACAGAAGGAGGACAAACCTAAAGTGAGCTGCCCACTCACCTCACAACGCCATGAAGTGAGGTAGGTTCAAGTTGAAATAAAAGTATAGTCAATCAGTGACATTGCAAGTGTAGTTGCTTAGGTGATATCGGTCCAATGAGAGATCACAGGGAGGAGAAAACCATGATCGA
>PVIR01019819.1:15229-31545 GCA_004026965.1 Petromus typicus
AACTCCCTTACCTTGAAGAAAAGAAACTAAAGCTTAACCACAATAGTTTCTGTTTTCTGTTTCATTCTTTCTTTTCTTTATCTTTGATGATAGTGAGAGTGATATAGGGGGTAGAGATGTAACTCCCAAACCTGCTACATATCTGAAGGGCGAGTTTATGTTCTCTAAAATAAAAGAATGAGTTCTAGGAATGACGGAAATTAAGAGTAGGAGAAGTTTTATCAAAGGATAGCTTTTGCCTAAGAGAGACGGAAGGAGGACAAACCTAAAGTGAGCTGCCCACTCACCTCACAACGCCATGAAGTGAGGTAGGTTCAAGTTGAAATAAAAGTATAGTCAATCAGTAACATTGCAAGTGTAGTTGCTTAGGTGATATCGGTCCAATGAGAGATCACAGGGAGGAGAAAACCATGATCGAACTATAAGATTACAACAAAGTATAGTCACCTTAGTAGTATTAATTCTATGGGGATCGAATGGGAAAGCAAGTCATTTAGCAAGTGTGCAAGCATTTTCAGCTAGAGATTTCTTGGAAGGGATAGGTTAAGCCCTTGGTCCCACGCCCAGGTACTTAATACCTATTTAGAATATCAATTACTAAAAAAAAAAAAAAAAAAGAATATCAATTACTGCTCTTTATCATTTGTGAATGTGGTAGATTCTCTCCTTTTACAATGCTGGTTTTCAGTGAATGTGTCTAGATTATTCTGCATGTTGGCTTCTCTCAGGCCAGCCCTGCCAAACTGCTTACAAAATATCTAATTAACTTACCTATTTACAAAATTTCAAGTTAAAGACATTATTATCTAAAGATGTTGAGTATATATCAGAGTTTGAATGTGCTGTACTGTCCTTACCATCCCTGACTCGAAGATAGAATTTAGTACAGTAATTCAATATTTTTAAAATCAGCAAATGATAGAATCAGAATTAAGTACTCTATATGAGTAGATATCCTGAGTCCTTTAGAAATGGAAAGTATAGATTTTCTTTGACTATGGTTTGATGGACATGATAAAAAAGCAAAGACTTTCATAGATTAAATTATTCAGTTAAAAGGGAATGTCTACAACCTACAATGAGTTCATTATAGACAAGCTGGTAAAAATCAATTCTAATACCATTTTTCTTAGGTATTCCTTAAAAGTGGTAAAATGGGTAAAAGCTATAGAGTTGTAATAAACTACCTGGTAAGTGCCAGTAATATCTCAGTGAATATAGGCGTATATTGAACCAGATTCTCTCTGCATGTGTATGTGTGTGTGTATGTTACTGGATATTGATCACAGGTCCTTCACATGACAGACCAGGTCACTAAATTGCCAAGGCTGAGATTGAAGATGTGATCTCTCTCAGCTTCAGTCTCTCAGAATGTGGAATTACAGGAAAAATTTTTCATCAGCGAAGCTCAGTTTAGAATGCTCTATAACATACGGAACAAGGTGGTGGCACATCTTCAATTAAACTTTTTTTTTTTTTTTTTTAAGGCAGATGTATTTCAGGCTGGCCCTGAGCTCACTATGTAGTCCAGGTCAGCCATGAACTCACAGCAGTCCTTCCATTTTTGCCTCCAAAGTGCTGGGATTACAAGCATGAGCCACCACGCCTGGCTCAAGTAAACATTTTGGTCAGTGTTTCTATGAAGCTACCAAATAGTGTAACATGTCTAAATGGAAAGTATAGGCATGCTATATAAGCTAAAATGGATTCATTATGCAACAAACTTCCAGTTTGGTTAGAAACTCAAAATATTAGTGCCTGACTAAGTTTCCAGGAAATGTGACTATTTTACTAGCAAATGGAATGTTGATGTCACACAGAAGCTATTTAAGACCTACCATTCTAATAAGGATTAAATTAGTTATATTTACTTCACTTATGAATCACTTACTAAATTGCAAATTATGGACTAAGTTTCTGATAGATGTACATTTGAATTGCAAAACAGATACCTTAACAACTATGTATTTATTATTTTATCTATGTATCTATGTAATAAACTTTGAATTTTCAGGAAAAATTGATACTAGGTTTCTAATGAAATATAACACTTCTATCATAATGTGAATTATAAATAAGAGCTACCTTCTATTAGGAACAAATGGGAGGATTTTCCACCAAATTTACTAAGGATTTAGAGAGTATTTAAGATTTAAATTCAGAGGACAGGGAAATAATTTTCAGGGAAAGAAAATAGGCCCAAAAGCCTTTAAGGAAATTTGTGCTAATTTATGTATTATTCTCACAACTTCTTGAACTGCTTCTCATGGCCACCTTCCATGGTTTTATAGGCTTTCTTCAAAAATCTCCATGGAAGCCTCCCTCATCCCCGACTCTTGCATTCTACAAGTCAGTACTATCACTCCTCAAAGCACTCTTTCACTTTTACAAGGTTAAGGACAGGGTCAAGGCATCACTGCTATTATTCTTCTAGGAAGTTATTGGTTTCCTTTTAATACTAATACTTTTTTAGCAACCATGATGTCTTCCAAAAATTTTAGATTTGATGCTTTCATTTGGGCCACTAGGAAAAAAATTTAGTGTTTAACTCAACTTCATGATATGGAAATACAAGAAAAAGTCAAAGCACTGATGATAAAGTACCTACATTCAAATAACCATTGACTCAAATGTTACAACTTGAAACAAAACATGATAATATATGAAAAACTGGTTCACTTAAAATTTTACAAATATTTTACTTGTTTTGATAAGGACATGGTCTCATATTACTTGTAAAGTATTAACATTCTTCCAGAATACTTTATACTTTGGAAGGAAATAGTTTGAAAAGTTAAAATATTCCAAATATCATGCTATATATTTTAGATCCCAAAGAAGAAAAGAACAAACCATTTGAATTATAATCTCTTACCACTTGCTGTCTGTGTGCTCATAAGGAGATTACTTGGTATCTAAATTTCTGCATCTGTAAGAATAAGGCTGGTTCACTAATTCTGTAAGAATAATGCTGGTTCACTAATTTGAATTTCATTCTAAATTAGCCGTATGCCAGACATTTTCCTAGAGCTGAGAAAATAGTGAGTTGACAGTAGACTACCTGGCCTCAAAGTGTGCACATTCGAAGGAGGGATGGAAATGTTATATTATGCACAAAAGAGACAATAAAATCCATGTATGTTATGTAATAGGAGCAAAAATCAGAAATCAAAATGAAGAAAGACATATAATCTTGGGGAGTAGGAGGTATTTTCTTTTAGATAGTATAGGTGTAGTCAATGAAAGATTGTGAAAGGACCAGAAAGAGATGAAAAATTTGACCTTATTGACACAAAAGGCAAGAGGATTCCTCACCGATAGACAAGCAAGTATTCTCTAGTGCAGTATCTTGCATGGCTATTTGCTAACCACTAATTGTCATTTACCAAGTGCCTGT
This sequence comes from Petromus typicus, assembly GCA_004026965.1. NCBI lineage: Eukaryota > Metazoa > Chordata > Mammalia > Rodentia > Petromuridae > Petromus > Petromus typicus. Next base: position 18,627 of record PVIR01019819.1, read on the forward strand.
TATGGGTCACATGTTCTGAGAAGGCCATAATGTTTCTTCATTTAAATTATATGGAAGTAGCTGTCCAGTAGATTGACTCCCTTGAAGTTGTCCACCTGGAGAATAACAGAACAGTTTTAAATCCAGTCTTCAGCCCTCTTGCTTCTGCTCATCTCACTTTTCCACCTGGTGAGAAGGAGGGCATCAGTAACTCTCAAACATTTACTCACTGGGCATTGTGATTTGAGATGTTTCAGATAGAAAATTCCCACCTTCTTGAGTCTGGAGTTTCTAGACAAAATAGTAATGAACGTAGACAGTTCAGCACATTACATAGTTTGTATTTGTACACGTATATCATTAAGAAGTGACAACTATTCTAAAAAACATAATTGAGTAAAATGGAGAGGAGTTTTGAGATGGGGTTGAAATTATCAGTAGCCTCAATATGAGTTTTACATAATAAAAATTGACCGAGCCTCACTTCCTATAATAATTGTGATAAAATATCCTTCACAAAGCCTAAGGAAGAAACTATATCACATGAAGCAAAGTGTTGCAGAAGAGTGTATCACAGTGATGTACTCTTAGAATTATGAATAACAATTAGAGAAAATAGAGGGACAAGTGGATGTGAGTCCTGCCATTGCAAAGAGCATTTCTAATCATATGGTGTTTGTGTGCTCATTCACAGAATTATGTACACAGATATGTACCATGCACATATATACTCACATATTCACTTACACAATAAGTGAATAAAATGCTCATATAAATACAGAACCTATGTATTTAATTCTTGTAAGTGGGCAGTTGGTTAGTGAATGTTATTTTCATCATTATTAGTGAATAGCAATTATTCCAAAGTATTTAAAAGGTATGCTCCTTTAAATTCAATGAGACAGTCTCAAAGTTAATTATAAAAGGAAAAACTTAAATGCAAAAAGAAACACAGTGAATATCTCTGAAATTCACCTGTTAAATGCTACCTTTATGGGTTGTAGAATTTCAATAATGGGTTTCTTCCTCAAATAGAAGAACCTCAATTTAAAAAATTGTCCCCTGGGTAACATTTACTTTTTAAAAGCAGAATAGAAAATATCAATGACACAGTGACATAAATACAATCTGCAAGAATATGGGAACCATCAAAGGCTTTTTAGAAAATCATTATTTAAAAGAAAAAAAGCCAGTAACAAGCATGATCAAAGGAAGACTGGTATCCAGTACTTTCTCTGTCCTTTCGTTTTTCTCCTGGTTGTGCCCTCTTTACCTGCGTGAAAATGCATGATCACAGGCTTTTGCTTACTCAAAGCCCAGGGCTACTTATTCATATGGCTTGAGAAAAATAATAGTGCAATGACTTCTTTTTCTGCTGCCAAAAGCTGAGTGTCTTGAATACAAAGCTTAGAAAGTTTTGCTCCTTAAAAATATCCATCAGATGGGTTTATTTCAATGAGTACACACTTAGTTGTTAGGACTGACTTGTGTAGTTAAAAATTCAAATGGAGCAGGCTAAGGATTATGGGGGGGGGAAGCTAAGTTGTGGGAAATGTAGGAATTAGGAATAACAACTCCTTCCTTTCTCAATCCCTGCACATTTTACAAGTCAATAATCTTTAGATCATTAACAAGAAAGTTAGTGATCTTGTAGAGACCGGGAATATGTCTAGCCAATTTTCTACTTGATGGTTTGTATTATTGTATTTTTTTAATAAGACAATGGATATTTATAGTTTATATTATTTTAAAATAAAATCACAGTTTATAGAGCATTTGTGGCTCATGTGTGAAATATCTGCTAATTACTTTGCTCAGATTTTCTAAGCTTTTGAGTATTTTTCTTATTGACTCATAAAACATCACATATTGATTTGTCTTTGCTTTTGCTTTCTGAAGATATTACTGCACTTTTTTTTTTTTTCTTTTTGAGACAGGGTACCCTTGGTAGTTCAGGCTGGCCCTAAGTTCACTGTGTAGCTAAGGTCAGCCTTAAACTTACAGCAATCCTCCTGCCTCTGCCTGCTGAATGCTGATATTAACAGGCGTGAACCACCACCTCCAGCATTGTGGTACTGGTACTGATTGCTGTGGGCATGAGTCTCCACTCCTGGATTTGTTGTGTGTGGTTACCAGAGATTGAATCCCGGGCCCTTGTGCTTGCAAGGCAGGCACCAGAACCACTGACCTAAATCTCCAGCCCTAATATTACTACTTTTGATAACTAGTGTTTCCACTTGTTTTAAAGGGACAACTTTTCTTCTGTTCTAAGCCTTTAGCTTAATGTAGTTGAATTTTATTATTATTTTTATTTAATGATAATGACTTTCTGTTTTATTGTTGTTCTTGTTTTTCTTAAACATTTTTTTACCTATATGTTCCCATATGTTTATTTTAAAAATGAGAAATAGTCAAAATATGAAAAGAGTTGCTATTTGTCATTGATTTCATTGGCAGCAAATTAAGAATTTTTAAAATATTAAATTTCAGATCAAGATGAATGCAACTTATGTACTACTGATCCTGGACCTGTGTTAGGGTTTGCAATCTAGATGCTCCTCCAAAGCCTTATGTGGGAGATGAGTGTATCTAAGGTGTGTTGCTGTGATCAAGGATGTGATACTGGGATTGATTCATGATGCAGTGATATGATTAAGGTTCCCACACCATGTGGGCAGCCTAAGTTAAGAAGATACAGGGAACAGAAAGAGGGCTGTTGCCCATCACTTGTAGTTTGCTGCTTGCAGACTGCCTGTTGCTGCCTCCCGCCTTCTCTGTGATGCCCCTCAGCCATTGACACTGCTTGGAGCAGTCATCTATGGGGGGAAACTTCTATAGAGTGTGAGCCAGGTATAGTTTTCCTCCTTTAACTTTACATGTTGGGTATTTTGTCTGAGCAATGACAAAAGAAACGAGGATAGCATGTTAATTTGAACAAATGCTTTCAAAAGTAAGCATTCATTTTCTTTAAAAAGTATAGGGTACCATCCCTTAGTACACATGAAGTACTTAGTACACATGTGAAGAAACTCTTCACATGCTTCCTTGATGATGTATATATATAGGACGGTGTCTAGCAACAATGTTTCCAAAAGTACAACTGATAATCCTAATGCATGTTTTTAGAGAAATAACAAAATACATGGAAATTTAGGCTATGAAAAATAATGATGAGTTTAGAACATGGGATATGTGGTTACATTTCATGTAAAATAGTATAGGTTTTATGTGAAAAAAAATCAGGAAACTATTCATTCATCTCCCACATGAGGCCACATGTATCAATCCAGAAAATGCAAAATCAAGTGAAAGTAAAAGCTGTATGTGTGATAAAATTACATTATTATAGAAATAGGATATGTAATATAAAATTCATATAATTCTTGGTTTATTGACACTAGATGTGGAGTAGCAATTTAGGGTTCTACGTGACCCCATGGAACATTCATATTACATTGTTCTTAGCAAATGTCATGACTCTTGTATAATATGAGGGTGAAAATATACAGTGACTACTGAAATTTAGAAATGTGTACATTCAAATTGAAATCACGTTGTCATCAGTTCCACTCCAGGTGTACTTTTCTTAGAATATCTGTCCCATCATTCTTGCCACTTTCTAAAGCAGTTCCGCAAGTCGTTCTTCATTTGCATCTGCATGAGCTAGAATCAAAAATGCCATTGCTGAATGAATGTCTTCCAAAAAACATTTGCTTCAGGATCTTCATTTATTTTACTCTTCTCCAAAGTCCAAATCACCAGGAAAGGTAAATATTTTGAAATAATTTATATCAAGGCAGCCAGAACAATCCAGCTAAAAATTTATGAGAGAGGCCTTCTGACCTGCTTTATAAAGTGGCCAAAACAACAGAATATGTCACTGTCTTCCAAAAGACAAGGAGTGTTTTGAGGGAGATGACTGACAATATGTCTCTTACTGGAAATAATTTTCTAAAAATGGAAACATTCCCATTTATCAGACCTCACTGGATTAAGAATACTAATATAGCTTTTGATATATATGCATAATAATTTTAGAACTTTATGGTAGAATCCACTTCAAACTATTAACAGTAATATATTCTGAATGGATTGTTAAATGGTTATTATCTCTACAATGCTGTACATCTTCAAATATTCTCACTGTATACTATTTTTATAATAAAACATCTAATACTTCAGAAAATATTCATTATTTCAAGCAGTCAAATAAATTGAGAAGCACTGTCATTTAACAAATTAGGAAAAATTAATGCCTTCTAATATAAAAGGTGCTGAAAAATTCAATATTCATTTATTGCTAATGGCTGCATCAATTGATCAAATTAAGCAAAAAAGCTACTTGGCAAAATACTAAGAAATGATCAAAAGTTCATATCCGGTGGCCCCCATGTAACAACTTTTGACAGCTTCACACTTGCAAATATATAAATTAAATAAATTACAGAAATAAAAAATAATGAGAATACATGAAATATTTATTGGATATAATGAATTTGAAAATATTTCATGTTTTTCTAATAAGACAAGCAGTTAATAAGGAATACCTCTGTGATGGTTTGCAGTCATTAACATGTACAGAGAACCCATGTATAGATTTTAAAGCTCATAACATATTAGTGCAAATACATAATGAAGTTTTTGAAGCTATGAGTGTTATGAATTATGTTATTATGAATCGTAATTATTATGAATTGTATGAATATGTGTGAGAGGGATAGAAACAACAGATACATAATCCTTATGGAAAAGAGGTTAAAATTAAATTTGGTTGAGAAAAAGTGAAGCACAGAAATTTCAAAACCTTAAATTTCATTCCATTTTGCTTTTTCACTTGTCAAATAAGAAAACATATTTTTGATATTTACATTATATTGTAACCTGTTCTGAATTCTCCTAGAGATGACCTTTAGAGACTGATGATCATGTAAAAAATTTTTTTCATGAAAATTTGAATATTAAAGGTATGTGTTTTAATTGCATATTTGAATTTTAATCCTATTTCACTAAATGAGCAGAAATATTGCTGATTCTAGTCCTTTTTTCTTTAAGGAAATGAGATAGTCCAAATACAAGGGTATACTTACTAGAGTATATACTGTTGGGCATGTTGTATAAATAGCCTGTCCTTAGTATTCAGTAAGAGAAAGACCAAGAGAGAGAGAGAGACAGACAGACAGAAAGACCGACAGAAAAGGGGGAAATGAAGAGGACTGTAATACTGATCGAACACAAAGCAGGCTGTAAAGAGGGAACCCCACAATTAACTCGTTTGGAGAAGTGAGTCTGGCTGCAGCCTACGTTCTGAGGTCAGGATAACTCACACCCAAGTTCTGTCCCGTAACTAAAACCTAACTAGAAGGATGGTGTTCTGATTACAACTATGTATTTTTCTATTCAGTTCCTGATTCAATAGTGCTTTGTCTTGTGCTTTATGAGTCTTGTTTACAATAATTTCTGTAGAAATCACACAGAGCTCGCCTGTAGCCGTTGATTGGCAATAAAAATCAGTGCTTGGGACTGACCAGCGCCTTTGTCAGTTATACTGCCATTGGTTGTCCTGGCCCCCACTTTCTCTCTCCTACTTCTGTCTCTCAGTGTATTTTTTTTCAGACCCATGTCTCAGACTGGGAAGATGGGGACTAGAAACTTACTGCATGAGTCTCTAGCACAAGATTACAATATTTTCGATTACTGATATGGCTGGTTCAGGGGTATAAACATTCCTTTATATGTTGCCAGTGTTAACCTTTGCAGGTTAAACAAAGAATCCAAAAAGGCTCTGAAATTTCTAAGTACACAGGCCATATTTTCCTTCCCCAAATCTCATGTTTGTTTATGCAGTCTTGTGTATCAGTTTACTTGTCCAGCACTCCTCAAAATAGCATGCTGATCTCTTTTTTTTGCTACAAATTGGTGCAATCTCTAATTCAGCTCTGTAAATATTAAAATGATAAATCCTGTCCTAGAACTTAAAACAACCTCCTTATGGGAAAACTGCTACAAAGGTCTGAAAAAAGTGAATCTATATTTTTCATTTAATCTTTTTTTTTTTGGTACCAGGGATTGAACTCGGGACCTGGCACTTGTGAGGCATGCACCAGAACCACTGAGCTAAATCCCTGGCCTTCATCATATATTTATTTATTTTTTTCTTTTTGTGATACCAGGGATTGAACTGAGGCCCTTGTACTTACAAGGTAGGCACAGAGCCACTTAAATAAATCTCTGGCCCTCACGCTGCTTTTTAAAATTATTGTTAGTGCATGTTTGCATTACACAATGCTTACAGGCCATATGTGAAGTCTGTGAATGCATGTGACACATCTTGGTTTCTCTTTCCATCTGAGATTGCTCACCTCTTCCCTCCTCCCTCAAAGTCTTGATGTTCTTTATATTTGAGAAAGATGTATCTCCCTATTTCTTATTATGTATCATTTAGTCTGCTTTTTCATTTATAGTTTGGGATAATGATTAAGCTTTGCCATGAAATTATAAAATATAACATCCATAAGGAATTTCAGCAATTTGTAATATGAAGAGTTCTGTCAGAAATTGATATATACTAAGTTGTTTTACTGAATATTTTGTTTATAGGTGGAAAAATATTAGCACACAGGAATCTTATTTAGGTGTTTACTTTTTATGGATTTGTTTACCCTTCAAACTTTTGTAGAGGGAAACACAAACAAGGCATACACGTCAGGCAGATTAGTCGGTAAAGAACTTAAACACTGTGGAACCTGTACTCGGCAACTCTTACTTTGGAGATGATGTTCTTAACATCTTGGAAACTGAGGCAGAGCCACTGTGCTATAATTTCCATGATAGTAATGAAAGCCTGTTGGACCACAGGCCTGGAAGATGTCAAGTAAGTGAAAAAAGTTTTGATTATGCACCAAGTATTTATGCATCTATTTTTAAGGCTTATTCTTAAGTTTTCTCTAACTTCAGTTTGCTAAGATAAATACTATTGTTGCAAAATAGTGCAGGAATTCAGAGAAGGATCACTGGATCCACTAGGTAGAGAGGTGATGTTTTCCTTTGTTATAATCTTGGAAAAGTTAAACCTTGTTAATGTCATTCTTTACTTTTAAAATGAAAATGAAAATTTGTCTCAGTTGAATACTGGATACAAAGGCTATATATTATTTTAAGAATCCTTTAGGTATATGCCCCTCAGTTTAAAAGTTATATTCATATGGTCAACAGTCGGAACATTTGAGTATACACAGCTAAGAATTCATTCTGATCTTCATGTTCAGCTTCCTGGCTGGAAGGAAAATTCATGCTTTACTAAATCATCTTATCTTCACTGCAGATATGGAGTTTAATCAATAATTGCTACAATCATTTGACACTAGCCTGGAAGCAAATGGATCAGAAAGGACAGAAGAATTATTGACAGTAGTGAAACAGAATTATCATTACTTACTAATGTGTTCAAATATTTGGCTGTCAAAAATCAACAGAAAGAAAAGGCAAAACACATCTGAAAGTGCTGGTCAGAGAAATATATAATATGATGCAATCACAGTACTTTTTAAAAATTTATTGAAATCTTTATTGGTACATTACATATATGCATCATGATTGCACTCCATAATGGGGATTTCTACCAGTATAAGACACAATTTAATTCTCATTTTTTCCCATAGTCCTACCCACCCTACCACCCACAGTACTTTTATTCTATAAGAACAATATTTAAGGCCAGGGATTTAGCTCAATGGTTATGGGCGCCTGCCTTGCAAGCACAAGGGCCCCGGTTTGATCCCCTGTAACAACATACAACAATGTCCAGCATGGGAACTCATGCCCACTAGCAATTAGTACCACATACCACAATGCTGGATGTTGTGGCTCACGCCTATTATCTTAGCACTCAGGAGGCAGAGGCAGTAAGATTGCTGTGAGTTGGAGGCTGAGTTCAAGACCAGTCCAAACTGTGAAGAGGGACCCTATCTCAACAAAACAAAACAAAAAACAATTAATAATTAATTAAAAAGATAATTTCATCAGGAAAGCTCCAACCACAAAAGTAACAAATACTTAAAATCACTAGTGAAACTTAAGAAATTCACAAAACTACATGATGAAAATACATTAAACGTTTGAAAAATAGAGGGAGAATTTTAAATCAATGTAGATACCTGGCTTTTAAAAAAATACTCAAATACTCTAACAATAACCGTATTCTCAAACTGCTATTTAATTGTGGTGTGAACCTAGTTTGAGTACCCTATAGGCAATTTAAACATTTTGAACTTGACATAAATATCTCCATGTCATCTTTTTGTGCAACCATAGAAAAGATAAGGAATTTTATAAAACAGAAATAATGGGATATTTTTCCCTCTAGTGGAAATAAAATATTTTATGAACCGGAAGCAATTTCAACAATGTTGCACTAGACACGATGAGAAAGTTTAATAAAGCAAACTAGGGAGTTCAGAAATATATTCACCATAGATGAAAAATTGGTGCCATATTAATAAATAACTAACAAGTTATTTATTTTGGTTAGAAGAAGATAGCCTCATTGATACCAGCTTCTCTTAGTGTAAACTGTAGATAAGGATTTTAAGATGAAGAGAGGGACCTTTTTTCATATTCTTCCAAATTTTGATGCCACTAGTTCTCAAACTGTGGCTTCCAGACTAGTAGCATCAGCAGCACAGACAGACTTCTTCAAAATGCAATTTTGGGCCATTACATCAGAAACTACACAGGTGGGGAACAACCTTTCACATGTGTTAATAGGCTTTCCAGATGACTGATGTATCGATAAGGTTTAACATCCAATGGGGTCTTGCTTATCAGTGTCATTTATCTGTGAATAGAAAAAGATAATGCCCCATCAAAACCCACCAGCTACAATAACTTTGTGATGTGCCTTTTTAGGAAAGGTCTTTGCAGATGGCATTTAACTAAGAATAAATAGATAAAATATCCAAGACTTAGGGTAAGCCCGAAATCTGATGACTCATTTCTTTGAAAGAAAATGAAAGAGAGAAAGAGATGAATGGAGAAAAACATCTCAGGGGCGAAGCAGAGGTCTGAGTGATGCACCTAGTTAGTAGCCAAGGAACTCCAAACATTTCTGGGAATGCAGCAGCCAGATCTGAGAAATAAATTTGTCATGTTAAGCCACCACCATTGTGTGGTCAATGGCTCCTGCAGACATGGTTAACAATTATAGTGATTATAATGTCTGGCTTGGAAATGGCATGGGTTACTTTAGCTTACAGGCTACTGCTAGAACTCAGTGTTGTGATCTTACCCAACTCCAAAGGAAGATGAAAAGTGTAGCCTCTGTGCCTGAATAGGAGCAGATGGATGTATTTGTCAGAGGATACCTACCAATATGAGGCAATATGTTAAACTAGTGGGAAATCAGATGACTCTGTAAATAAGGTTCAATAGCTAATCACCTGTGTAGTGAATATCATAATCATGAGTCACAGTTCAATAGAGCTTTAGCATATCAGAGACCTGATAGAGAATATTAAAAAGATTGAGGAGGCATGACATTAGCGAGTGGTAGATAAACCAGAATTTGACACTCGGTAGAAGTGTAGATACAGCCCTTCTGGTAAATAGCTCGGCAATGTATGCTAAAGTGCAAACATCATATTCATTTGCTGAGCAATCTCAGAGACTAGTTGCTCTAGGATGATAAAATATAGTCGTGTGCTTGAACTGGAAGCAAATTAATTCTGTATAAAATCTATATAATTTTAATTCTTTAATGTTATTGGCATGCTAGAATTTGTATAGAATTGAATAGAAAAACAATTTTTGCACTAATTGGTGCATGAAAGAAAAACATCTTTTTCTTTTCAACATGTAAGATGTTTCGAGGTTGGGATAGTTCACATTCATGAATTGTTTTTCTTTTCTTCTTTTCTTTTATTTCCATTCTTTTCTTTTCTATTCTTTTTGGTATTGGGGATTGAATTTAGGACCTTGAACTGTCTAGGCAGGTAGTGGCGACACTGGCCTAGCTCCCTGGCCTTTTGTGAATTTCTTTTGAATTACATTTTAGTGTTGGTGAATATTTTACCAAGACAGGCATTCCTTGTTCATCAATCTAGTGTGTAGATGTGCTTATTTAGATTTTATTTGAGCTACTGTAGAGTCCAGTGATTACTGATAGATCTCAAATGTGAGTTAAGCAGAAATAAAAGGATTATCTGAGGCATTGGGGCAACTGGGAGAGACTCAGCTCAACAGGAGCTGGCTACAGCCATTAACTGATCATCTCGGACTGTCTTTTCTTTACCTTAAACCTTCTAGCTACAGACAAAATGATATAGAGTCTAATGTCCTTCTCCTAGGAAGGTAAAGGGAGGGAAACATCAGTACATGCTGGTTAAGCATCACGTGCTAAGGATAGTTGTTGTTGTTGTTACTGTTTTTAAGCAGTGATTGCCTAATACACATTGGTGGAAAGTTTGCTTATGGCAATATTGGAACTTATCCTGGGATAAAACTATCCCAGGAACTCAGAGTGAAGGCATTCAGCTCAATGTGACATGGAATGGCGCTCTTGTTGAGTAATGCTCAGAATTTTCCCCAACAGATTCTTTTTCCCCCCATATTACATCTGTTCATTATGCATTTGATGTGGCCTCTGAATGGCACGTAATCGACCTACATCAAGGCTTTCTCATAATATATCTAGGTTGTACAAATTGGAATTTCATTACTTTCTGTGATATACTTGATGTAAAAATTTCTGTGGAATTTGACATCAGTTTACATTATTATAAGAACCTTTCACATTTTATGTGTCATGAAAGAAAAAACAAAGCTGTTAGGTTGTTTAAAAATAATTTTTAATGATCTCAATTTTTTCATCGCTTATGAAATGAATGTTCAATATTTTATCACCTTTCTTTTTGAGCAAAGTTTTTCCTTGATAGCAACTTCCAAGAATTGAAGTAGACATCATTAAAAATCTTTATGGGAAATGTCTTGGGAACATTTTAAATACAACATTCCATGTAAAAATTTCATGTGAACAGAAACCCAGTCGAATTTCTTAAATGTTTCATTTATAAGTTTTATAAAATATATGTCTAATGTTCTCCTAATACGTCAAGATTATTCTGAGAATAATTGATATGTTTGTGATATTTTTGGAAAGCCTCATGATAAAAGCACCACACTTTTTATGGTCTTCTCAGTATCTTTAAAAATACCATCAATTCCATGATTATTTTGGTAAGTGTATAGGTAGGCTCTGATATCATGCACAATGATACCTACTTTTGTTGTTCAGGTTTTATGTAATACTTTCTGTTACTCAGCTTTCCATTGCTGTGAATGTTACCTGAGATAATTCACTTCTTAAGGAAAAATGTCCTTTGGCTCTTGGTTCCAGATGTGTCACTCCATAGTAAACAGGCACCATGGCTCTGGCCCTGTTGCAGAAAACAATATCTTTGCAGGGAGCATGTGGTGGAGCATAGTTGAACAAATTATGATGGCTTAGATGCTCAAAGAAAGGAAAGGACCAGAGGCACACTTGGAATGGCCCAACTTCCTTCCTCTTAAACGTTGTAGCTTTTTCCAAGAGCACCACAGATCGATGGCAAAAGTCTTTTACCATATGGGTTTTTGGAAGACATTAAAAATCTAAACTAATATTCTCTCTGTGGATTTGAGTAGGATCTGTGATTTGCTCCTCTCCTTTATAATATAGCAAAACACGTTGCCTTAGTAGCCATGATATTTAAATGGAAAAAGTAATGAGATGCTCCTTCCACTATTTTGGGTTTTATATGACTCCATTTCCCCAGTAGACTTTAGTAGAAATTCTCATTCTTGTTTATGTGAAGTAATGAGTGATTTTAAAGAAGCGATATGTAACTATGTGTATGTCGTGTCCCCCCAAAAATCTTTGTGTGCTCATAGATGGAGCTTTTGGATGTGGCTGGATCATGGATGTGTTTGGATAAAGGGTATGTGGAGGCCAAATTATTTTAACATAGGTCTGGGTGTATAGACATTCCACCCTGGCTGGCTATAATCAAAAGACTTCTATCCTGGATGGAATATAAAGGGACAGGAAGGAGGCGGGCGGCAACAGCTGCCCTCTTACTTGTTGCTTCCTGCTCTGCCACAACATGGCCCTTTTTTTCTGCTCCATCATCCTCCTCTGCCACATTATCCTGCCTTGAAGTCATCTGACTATTGGCTTAAACCTCTCCAAACTGTGAGCCAAATTAAATATTTTCTCCTTTCGATTTTGGATGTCAGGGACTATGTCTCAGCGGTGAGAAAAGTAACTAAGACACAGCCATGTTAGACTTAGCCTCCTGGAACTGCAAATGATGTCTGAGACATATGAGTTTCTTTTTGAAAATGTCTGGAAGCTGAAGGTGGCTTCCATCTGACTGCCCACAGGAAGTCAGAATGTAGTTTTGTGGACACAGGAAAGTAAACTCTCCTCATAATATGGTAGCATATTCTTCTTCAGCTGAGCCTTTGGATGACGATGTAGTATCATGAGAACATGAGTAGAGGACACCGCTGAGCCAACTGTAATATTAAGGTGTGTTGTTTTCAGAATCTGGGTGTACAGTAACACGTGAAATGGCAAAAGAGAGATCATATGGTTAAAACTATGCTGCGATTATTGTTAGAAGAGTGGCACTAAGAAACATTTGAATGAAAAAAAAACTTAATTGCCAATAGGCATATTCTGCTCAGCAATAGCAATAAACTATTCAACTGAGTACAGTTAATTTCTCTTGTGTTCAGATTTTGTCTATTCATTATATAAAAACATGAGCACTTCACTAGACAATGTACTATCCTATATTTGTTGTCATCTCTTACGATTGTATTTTATCAGCCTATAAATCAATCCTGATCATGTTTTCTCATTAATCTCTATCACCCAGAGATCTATCACTCTTTCTACACTCCA
>PVIR01019820.1:0-32455 GCA_004026965.1 Petromus typicus
GCAAATGAATTTCTCTTGTGTAAGTCTTGATGAGAAGTCTAATGGTACTTTTTTAGTTGCCCCATAACTAAGAGGTAGTTTGTTGTTGTTGTTTTTTTTGCTAAAGAGTGACGAGTTCAAATGAAAATTGTTCAAATTGAAATTGTTCAAATGGGAAGGGAAACTAGGCAAGGGATGGATGGAGGAACAAGAAGGAAAACTGGATTTTATAAAAGAATGGAAACAGCTTTTGTAAATGGGGCAGAGGAGGGCTAATGGGAGGGGATAGGAAAGGAAAAAACAGATGTATTATGTACAGATACACATTCCCCATTATGAATGTGATCATTATTGTGGCAAATATGTACAATAAAAAATAAAATTTTAAAAAGATAAAAATGGAAAAAAAGAAAAAAAAAAACAATGCTACACTGTAAAGAAGGCCACACATGTGGCCACAGAGGCCTATGAAGGTCCAGCCTCTTTCCCCATCTATTACCACCTAGCAATTACCCAGAACCTCCTCTCGTCTTCCTAATAGTTTCGTCATGCAGACAAGTGGAGTGATACCTATGAAAATACTGGAAGACCTGGGTACCTGAGAGAAAGGGACGTGTGCCTTCTGGGCCTGGACACTGTCTTAGGTAGTAGACCGGCCAGTTCAGCCATGGGACAGCGCGGGGGGCTGGAATGGGCGGAAAGTGGAATGGAGCAGATTGGAAACCATTCTAAGGTCAGGCTGCCCGAGTGTCCTTAGGCCTGTGGGTACCCTGGAAAGGTAGCAAGGTGTGAGCCTTCTTGTTGGTACCTGGGGAACAGAGGCACCACCTGAGCACAGAGAACTAGCAGCAAGAGGCTGTGTGACTTGCGCTGGTGTAGTAGCCACGGGAAGGAGCGAGAGAGCTGAGGTCAGAGTCCGGCATCCATGTCAGGAGCTGAGCGCTGGCTGGGTGTAGAGAAAGGGGAAGACAGAGCCTTGTGAGCCCTCCAGACGTGTCCGTGGGAAGCCATGGGATACTGGCCCTAGAGGGAGGACAAGTCAGGCAGTTGGACTGCAAGTACCACCCGAGAAGGATGCCGACAGCAGCCACAGAAGTGACTAGGCAGCCAGACGTTCCACTCCCTTCATCCCTATCAGCAGGAGCTCAGCCGTTATTGGATGCTGGCACTGGACATGGTGATCTGACCCTACCCTTCCGCATCTTCAGTTCCTGTTCAGTTCTGCACAGGAGGTATGAGACGGGAAGCAGGCCCTTACGATGGCTCATCATTTAGAGCCTCTTCACTCAGCAATTTTAATGGACTGGAAAGGCCTGGGATTGGCCTGACTCTGTGAAGGACTAAAGAAGATTCAGCAGAGCCGAAAGGCAGGGGTGGTGATTAGTAGAAATAAAATCACTTTATGCTTGTACCTCAGTGTTTTGAGACTCCTGAGTAAACTGGTTACCATTCTTCAAATTTGAATTTATTTTATTTTTGTGCCAGTTGTGATAGAAGCACAAACAGCGGTGAACAGGCTGCTCTGGTTTCATTTTTACATGTTAGCCATTGAGAAAGGTCAAATTCAGCCCTTAAGATGATTAGTTTTTTGACATCAACATCAGGGGCTTGTGTCTCTATCTGTTGGAACTTGCAGATGTCAGACTGGCCCAGTGGGTACCATTTGAGGAAGGAAGAAATGGATCAAAGAATAAATTAAATAAGTTCTTAAGGCATCTCACCTGCATTTCAAAGGAGACTTCTCCAACTCTGCCCTGTAGACATGTTATGTCCTAAGAACTTGAAGGCTTGGTGTAAGGGGAGGAGAATTGACAGAACGGATCGTGTGAGGCCGGGCGTTGAGGCTGTAGCTTCCCTTCTGGACTCTATTCTGACTGTCCTCCCCACACTGTGATGACTGTGGGCTGGGCCACAGGTCTCCTGGATGAATGCCAGCAAGAGAATTAGACCTGCCTTTCGAAGAGGGCAGATCTGCTCTGGGAAATGAAGGGGGAGGTTGCTTGAGAGCCGCGGGTGACAGTGCAGGAGGAGAGTCTGCTGAGAGACGCCCCCAGGATGAGCATTAGAAAATATTTAAAAAGAAAGAGGGTGCAGGGCTAAATAATGAGGGCAAAAGGAATGTGATACTAATGAAAACAGGAAACAAAGCTTAGGTAGATAGGGGTGCAGGGGGTGTGGGGTGGGTGGGGGAAGGGGAAAATGAGAATCAAGTCATGTCATATTCTGGTACAAACTCTCAATGTTGAATGTAGTGATGATGTGTATTCATAATGTACCAATATAGACTTGAATTTTTTTAAAAAAGGAAAAAATGTTGAGTATTGCTTTATATAGAAAAATGTCTATTGAGTAAAGATATTCACTGATACCTACATTTTGTTTAAAGTATTTAACAGCTTGTGTTTTGGAGAGGATTAAAAATAGTGCACCTATGCATGAAAGTGGGGAAGCGTGTATTCAGGAGACTGTCAGGCTTCTGCATTTTCAGTTGAATGTGGCTTTTATTTATTTATTTATTTATTTTTTAGGTTTTTTTGACACAGGGTCTCGCTTTGTGGTTCAGGCTGGCCCCGAGCTCAACCTCCAACTCACATCACAGCAATCCTCCTGCCTCTGCCTACCGAGTGCTGGGATTACAGGCGTGAGCCACCACGCCCGGCATTGTGGCATGTGGTACTGATTGCTGCTGGGTGTGAGTCTCCACGCCCAATATTGTTATGTAAGCGGGGATCGAACCCGGGTCCTTGTGCTTGCAAGACAGGCACCGGAGCTACTGAGCTAAATCCCCAGCCCCTGGATGTGGCGTTTAGGGAGCTCTTTGCAGACTCCAAGACTTGAATCATCCCGAGGGATTTTATTTCAGCACTTGGCCATGCTATTTTCTGAGAACTGTTCAACTCAAAAATGTTTAGTAGAAGCCATATATGGGGGTGAACCTCAAGCTTCTGGGAGCCTTGGACACAATAGGGTACCCTCAAGGTGACATCAGAATAATTCATCTGCTTATTACAAGAAAAATGGCTCTACTGAATTCTTACCCAGAACAGGATGTTTGTATTTAGAATAGGGTATCTTTACTTGCAGTCAGTAAGATTTTTGTTGATGTTTTGGGAATGTGGAAGAATCATAATGATACTATTTAGTGTCTAGATAATGGAGAGAATATATCTTTTCACACTGGCATAATTAATTACCAAGAAAAATGCTTCATTTGGAAAAGTAGAATGATTAGTCAGCATAACACACTGCATTATTTGGGGGAAAGATAAAATGATAAAGCAGATTTGAAGTATTACATCCGAAAATCATATTGTGGAAATGCAATTGCTCTTCAACCAAAAGAAATAAAATTACCCATCTTCAAAATATGCAGAGTATCCATCCTGCAACTAATCCTGAATTTCAAATCAATAGGGTTTAATATTTCACCAGCAATCATAGGTTGAAATCAATGCTGTCTCGGCTCTTTGGGAGAATAGAAGCTTATGAAACAAAGGAAAGGCAAGCATCCAAGGATAGAATGAGGAAAATATGCTTTGCAAGGGCTTTTGTGAAAGGGAAACAGATGGCAGCTAAACCCATCCCCCAAGATCTTTCTCTTCCAGTTCCGTGTCAGGTCCTTGATGCTCAAGGGCGTGGTTTCCAAAGATCAAGTGAAAGCAGGAATGGAAATTGAGCATGTAAGGATGCGTCAGGCAGGGGTTCTTTTGAAGCTGGTGGTATTTAAAGTTATGCTGATAAACTATGAAGAGTGTAACAGTTAGCTTTCACTGTGTAACTAACCACCCCTCCGTAGGAGCTTTGCTGGGCTCTCAAGTCTGTGGCCTAGATTTGGGCTGGGGCATAGCTAGGCAGCTTTGCATGTCTCCAATGAGTTTCTCATATTTCTGTAGTCAACTGTTGGGTCATCCCGGCACTGGCTAAAGCAGTGTGGCACCAGAGGAGGTGGTGCCCCTGGGCTGCCGGAGGTCTCCCTTATTTCTGCAGGTAGCATGGGCTTGTTGCCATGGGAACTGGGAGCAGTCAGCAGAAGGTGGGCGCCTGTAAGGACTCTTGATATCTGTATTCCAAAGTTGTACATGTCTTATTCCTGCATTCTTTTTGCAGATATAAATTTACAGTGACACAGTCCCTGCTCTGGATTAGATCTGGAATGGTCTCTGTATCTATCAGCTCTTCCATCACTGGGACAACATATACGATATCCACAGTTTAAAAGAAGAGAGATTAATTTTGGCTCATAGATTTTAAGGACTCAGTCCAAGGTTGGTTGCCTCAGAGGCATAAGTGACATGGCAGAGAGGCGTGGTAGATAAAAGTGTGCCCACTTTGTGGTAGCCATGAAGCGAAAGGCAAGGAGAGGAGCTGAGGACAAGAATACATCCTTCCAGGCCACACCCCCGTTGACCTCTAAGCAGACCCTGCCTCCTAGTAACATATTCAGCTATAAACTCGTGAATGGATAAATCCACTGGTGTGTACAGCACCTGTGTGGCTCAATCACTTTCCCAAATCCCAACCTCTGAATTCATGAGCCTTTTGAGGGACAGTTTGGGTCTAAATCTTAACATTCCCCAGTGGCCTGTGTGTTAAAGGCATGATTTCCAGATTAGGGTTACTAGGAAGTGGGTGAAACTTTAAGAGTCAGGACCTACTGAGAGGTCTTCAATCACTGCAGGTGTGTACCCCAGGCTCCTGCTCCTTCCTTCCTCTCTGTCACTGTCTCTGTCTCTCTCTGTGACTGTGTCTCTGTCTCTGTCTCTCTCATATTTGACCATGAAGATTTTGCTGTGCCTCATGCTGCCCATCTCATGTCGGGCCTGAAACAATGGGGCTAACAATTGTGGACTAGAACTTCCGAGGCTATGAACCAAATAAGTCTTTTCTCTTTTTCTATTATTCCAGGATAATTATTTCACAGTGAGGGAAAGCTGACCAACACATTTCCATTGCAAAGGGCATGACTGTTTGGAGGTGGGAATGACCGAAGCTATTTTGTTGTCTATTAGGAGCCATTTTTACCATTCATCAGTGCCCTGAAGAGCATCTGACTCATGGAAATTGGTCTCTTTGGGGAAAACCACCTCGCCCCAGAGCTGTCACTTGGCTGTGGGTAATGGCTCGGACTGGAAGTGCTTGATTTTCTCCTATGTTGTTTCACACCCGCTTTCAGAGAAAGAAGACAACACATTGTCTTCCTGTGATATCTTCAGGGGAAAGTGTGATGAAGCAGAAATGAATTGAACAGGGTATTCTGTGTGGAGTGAAACCACATGGGCATGAATTTTTAGAAATCTTTTCTCAAGGGAGAGGATAACTTGCACTATGGTGAAGCTGAGAAGTAGGAACCAGCAAGAAACTCTGAATGTATGTGGAGTTTCCACCACTGGGAATAACTCACATCTGAGCAGCTGGCTGTGCCCAGGAGTCCCCCACATCAGCACATGGCTTCGGGATAAGTAACACAGCCTAGGCCCTGTGCGCTGGCCGACTTTGGTCAATCTCTGTGGTATCAGATGTCATACTGTCTAGTGCCTTCAAAGGCGAGCTGGGGCTTTCTGGAAATGGGGAGGCTTGAAGGGTGTTGGGTGAAGAGTGTTGCCTTATCTCCACCTGCTGTATGGGGTATTTGTTCATACCTGGAAGGTGACATGTCTTTAGTTGCCAAGGATTGGTCAGGTGTTTGGAGCTGGGTATTCGGAGCCTAAACTGCTCTTTTGCAGGAAGGTGAGCTATTTGCTCTGAAGCGTGGTAGCCAAAAACACAGAAGCATCTGGAAGCCTCCCTTAGGGCCAGGGCCAGGGCTGACCTGTCCATCTTTGCCTTTTTACCTGGCCTGTTGTTCTACCTCTTGTTCCAGGTATTCCCCCCTTTGTCATTTGTTCCAGACAGGCTTCATGTTGCCTCATGGCCATGCTTGATCGAATGCCATTTTCTTCAGTACAAGTGAGATCCCTGATTCGCTTTTAACCTGACGATGGTGAGGGATGATTTTTCTATGAGCAGATTGTGATCAGTTTACCTTACATGACAAACACTGTGGTTTCCAGTCCCAGGCCAGGATTGTGCAGTGAGGGGGCTGTGCCGGGTCCGTTATAACACTGAGCCTAGTGAGGAGTATGGGAAGCAAAGAGGATCTAAATCTTCCAGTTTCCAAAATGTCTCCTAAACAACAGCACAGACACAAGGGAGTTTCAAGCGGCTGAAAGTGGGAGAAGATGCGGCGGTGGGCCTGTGGACGTCACTGGCTACACTGAGCCTGGCCTGGTCACCCAGTATCCGTCCCGGGCCAGCCTTCCATGTTCTGCGAAGCCTTCTTCAATCAGCATCCAACCCTCATGCAATGAATTGTTACCTCTGTCCCGTGTCTCTCTTTTTTTGGTACCTCTGTTGTATTTCATTTTGTCTTTTTATTTAAGGTCCAAGACTTAAGATTTTTAACCTCTTCAGGGAAGTGTGAATATGTTGTGGTTAGTTTTATTTTTGCACTATCACTTCCCTATGTATAAAGTACCTTGAAATAATACTTGGCTGAGATTCAATCAGTAGGCTATATTTATGGCAGTCCTCTTTCCAATGTATGTATATTGACCAGCATCACTAGAGGTAGAGTCACATGGAACAGTGCTTCCCTGCACAACCAGCCTACAGATCTGCTCAGCACTGGGAATTCAGTTGCTCCTGGGGCTACTCTACGTGTTCCCGCTGCCCTGGAACTCTAAGGCAGCGTCTTCACGGAGCAGTGATTATGTTTTCCTCCTCTCTCTGTTTCAGCTTTCTGTGTACTATAAGATTATCACTTTCTCTCTGCAGGGAAAAATATTATTGTATCCACCTAGTTTTCATTTTACTGCAAAATACTGAAACATGCGGCTTTATGAATAAAAGAGGTTTATTTAGACTCATGTTTCTGGAGGTACAAAGCCTACAAGCTCCTTCTGATGGCAGCCTTCCTCTGGTGGAGTCACCAGGTGGCACAGGGTGCCACAGGACGAGAGGCAGGAAGCATCTGTGTGGATGTGTCTTCTGGTCTCTCTCCTCTGTCTGGAAAGCTTCTAGAACTAGATCATGGGGACTTCACCCTGCTCACCTTATCTAAAGGCCCCATCTCTAAACACCATGGTCACATTAAGTTTCTATCTTCTTAATGCCTCGTCATGGGGATAACATCTCAACACCGGAAGCTTTGGGGGCCCCTTGAAGTATATCCAGACTGCAGCAATAACAAGCGTGTCCACTCTTCCCTTTGTGTCCTGTGGCCACATCACTCACTGGTATGGTTCTGTTCCCTGAATTTTGTCTTGCTTGTTTTAAAATGCAGGGCCTGGCCTGACGCAGGTCTCTACCAAACACCACAAAATGGGCTCCTCACTGCTTTTGGAAGGGGCTCTGTGCTTCCACAAATGTTATCCCGCATCTCGGAGGGTTTTGTTTTTTATTGGCTTCAGTCTGTGAAGGGCCAGGTCTCTCAATAAACTCCTCCTAAGCCAGGCACCTGAACTCTCATCTTTCTTATTAGTTTTGTAATCAGTGCAGTGGTTTTATACTCATCCCTATGACATTTCT
Source organism: Petromus typicus (assembly GCA_004026965.1). NCBI lineage: Eukaryota > Metazoa > Chordata > Mammalia > Rodentia > Petromuridae > Petromus > Petromus typicus. The sequence goes on from PVIR01019820.1 coordinate 7,546, forward strand.
TCTTGATGGCTTGGAATCATTGGGCTCGTGGGATGAAAGCATTTGGAACCCATTCTTTTGTTGCACGTTAACAATGTGCCCATGTTCAGGTCATTCAGTGTTCTAACAAGCTGCCCTTTACAGCTCTGTTCAAGCCACCAGAGAGTTTGCTGAACCCGATAGGGCCAAAGGGAGCGCCGACGGCACAAGGCTGGGCTTTCTCTCCGGTTGACATCGCTCTATTAATGGATACTTTGAATATCCTTGTTCAGCCAGTTACAAATCCACTTAACAGCGTTCTATCCCATCCCCGCTTCTCCATCTTGTCTACGAGAATATCCTCAGTGCCTCTGTCAAGGGCCTCGCGGAAGTCCAGACCCACAGATCATCCAGCCTGAGAACCCGTCAGGAGAGGAGAGCAGATTAGATCAGGGTGACGGTGGAGGGGCCGCCACCCTCTTGGCATTCACTCATTTCCAGTCCCCGAGCTCACGAATCAACTCTTACCGGCTCGGGATCAATACGAAGAAGCCCCCTGGTGTGTGTTCACAGAACATCCTCCCTTCCCGGTGTTCCCTCCTCATTCCCTATTTAAAGCTGAGCTTGTTGTCTGCCTCAGCTTTTTAGGAACATGTACACTTCCTGCTTTTCAAAATTATCCTTGGAGTCTTCCGGCATTGTCACGTCTGATGAGAATTCCTGGGGTGGTACTTACTGCCTTGAGCTCTGTTTGCTTCCTCCGGGGCAGAAATGTCAGTCTCAGGCTGTGTTCTCAACTCCTACATGGAGCCCAGTCCCAGGGTCCCAGTCAGAAGCAAACGGAAAACAGAACTGGGTGAAGGGACCTTACCTAGTGCGTGGCTTCTGAAGGACTGGTCGTGACAAACACAGCACACTGAAAGCACTCTTCTACAAGGTCAAAGAATTGTGCTCTTAGTTTCCTGGGCAGTCACAATGTTAGAAAGGTTTTTCCATGAATTTAAACTTTTCTCTCTTTAAAATTACCTTACTTAAAATGCAGTTTAATAAGAAGCCTGACAGTTTGTTGCCTTCCCATTACTGATCTCTCTGTAAAGACATTAGTGGTGGTTGATACAGTTTGTGCCAGTTCTTTTGCTGGATAAGGTGGATAAGCTGAATGCTAGTGTTTTGAACTAGATGGTATGGGATTTGAAGCCTGAGAATTCGTCTACAGATAAAACATTTAAATGGTGAGGGAAAGCTATTGGAAAAGCATTTCTTAATGGAAATGTAGTTTGCATGGCGGTAGTGTTAATTGTGATGTTTCTGCCATTAATTGGCCAGTCGCCCAGAAGTAGCAATGAACTCTCTGGTCTCTGTCATATTGACAGCATCATTGACAATGCTGCTCAGAGAGTGCTCATTCCTCCGTTAGACATAAAATAAATTTTAGGTTCTACCAGCCCTGGTCAATGACTTTACTTACAGAAGAGGAATCTGAGGCATAAGGGGGCAGGTGACTTGTTTGTGACGCCCCAGCAGGGAAAGCTGGGCAGCACCTTGCAGCCAGGATGCTGTATTCCAAGCTTCTTTTCTTAGTACTTTAGAACTGCACTGACAGGTCCTTACTTTCTGAATTCTTCCTTTTGGTTTACCTTTATAGACAGGTCTTTTGCTTCCAATTCACTGGACGAAAGAAGATAATCCTATGTGTGGCTATCGTCCAGCCTCTTCCTGTCACCTGGGTATTCAACTTAGACCCTGGAAGAAGGAGGCTGCAGCTCTGTGCTGTCTGGTGTCTGGGGCAATGTGGATGCTGGGATGACAGCGTGCATCTGTGGGATGCACAAATTAGAGTTGATGCATGGGAGGCCACTAATAAAATGTCACATCTCATAGATGTAGATGGGCCACGGGGCCAGTGATAAAGTGAGACCAGTGGGCTCTGACACACACGCCTTCCCGCCATATTATTGACAGTGGGGGATCGTATTGATCGAGCTGCCAAGATTATCCTATTATGCAATTAGAATATTAGATTTGCATTTTTAATTCCTTTAGAAGAGATTGGCCTGAGGAAATTATGGCAGGAAAATATTAAGATGGATCCAGTTTGTTCAAAAATAAAGACTCACAAGAAGCTTTTAGGAAGATGCAGTTGTTTCAGAGAAAAGTTCCACTCATAAAAAAGAACATCAGAAAACCAAGCAAAACTTAGCCAGGCAAGTTGCAAGGGCTCATGGGAGTCAAATTTTCCTCGGAAGAGGAGAGTAAAACTGACCAATTCTAGGACTCAGATTTGACCAGGGGAGGAAGTTCCGTCCCATTCTGCATGAACTCTACACCGTGGGTCCTCCTCTGCATGGACATCTGTGTTTTTCTGACTTTTTTGACAGCACTGTGCTCTGCTCCTTAAGGCGTGTATTTGCCTCTTGTACCAGCAATATCTCCTGAATAAACTTGCTTTCTGTAGCGCTTGTTGGAGGCTTGGCTCCCTGGGTACCTGCAAACCTCCTCTGTGATAGACCTCAGAGTCAGACAGACCTGTGGAGGTGGTCTAATGCCTAGATGCCAGATTGGCCACAGAGAAGCACAGTAAATAAATGTATCTGAGGAAAGAACTAGGAAAAGGAGCCAGGCTTTCCTGGGGTTAGATCTATGCTTAACACAAGGAGGACACTTTAATCGTAGATTGTCTTTACCTGTCTTCTCAGCAGACATTTTCCTAGAAAGCTAGTTGGAATTAATTCCCATTGTGTGGTTGCTAATACCCTCTTAAAGCACAGACAGGTAATCTGGCTATGATATGTAAAGGTGGAACCTTTGGGAAGCTAGTAATGTTCATTGAGATAATAAGAGTGGAGCTGTGACCCAGTGGGTTGGTAACTTTGCCAGAGGAGGAGAGACCTGAGCAGGAGTGAGCCCCTTTCCCCGTGTGATGTCCTATACCACCTCCCAGCCCTGTAGGGTGTCCCTATCAGCAAGAAAGAGCCCACAGCCACTTAATCTCAAACTTTCCACCCTTCAGAACTATGAGCCAAATAAAACCCTCTCCTTGTAAGATGCTTGGCTTGTGGTATCCATTTAGAGCCACAGAAGACAAACTAAAACACCCCTGTATGTGAGACGTGGTCCTAGGTGCTAGAGCCATGTAGGAGTTGAGAACACAGCCTTGACCTATAGAGGAGCCCAAAGGTGGATGCTGTGTGGGCCAGGTGAATTCCCTGGAGTGTGAATGTGTGTGTTAAAAAGGTTGAGGTGGGGGCAAGATGCCAACGCTATTCCAGACAGTCTTTTCTGACTCCCCTTGAAAAAGTCATGACATCACAAATTGTTATGAATGTGTTTAGGATGCATGCGATGACCTTGAAGGGCTCGAGGAGGTTTGTCCTCATAGAAAACATACATTACTTTACAGGCTCTAGTGTTCTTCCTACACTGTGCCAAGATGAACTTGTCCTAGTGTCTCTGTGCATAGCGTCAGATTCATCCCGTTCCTGGGCCCTGCTGAGATTGGTTGCTTGAGGCCCACTAGGGTTCCCATGACCAGTTGCCACAAATTGGGTGACTTAGAACAATTGTAATTTTTGTTCCCTTGCACTTTTGCAGGATGGAATTTCCAAATCAGGCTGTTGGTGGAGGTAGCTCCTTCTGGAAGCTCTGAAGGAGAATGCTTCTTTTCTTCCTGTCTGTGGCAGTAGTGATCCTCAGCATTCCTCATATGCACATGCATCGTTCTGATCTGTCTCCATCTTCATGTGCATGCTACAGCTTGGAAAAGTGTTTCTCAAACCTCCATGCATTTATAGCTTTGGTTCCCAGAGGGGTGCTACTGGAAGGTGAGGAAACCCTTAGGAGGAGGGGCCTTGCAGGATGAGAGTTCTTAGGTTACTGCCAGCATCCCTCAAAGCGGATTTTGGGGCCCCAGACCCAGCTTGTTTGTTTGCTGGCTTATAATTTGAGTAGTTTTGCTCAGATGTATGCTCTTGCCATGAAGTGCCACAGGCATAAGAGGGTCAATCAGTGATAGAATAGAAGCTCTAAAACTGTGACCCAAAAATAAACCTTTTTTCTTTATAACTTAATTAAATTTGGCATTTTGTTAGAGTGATAGGAAGCTGATTAATACAAAACATCAAAACTTTTTCTGTCTTTTCCTTACAAGAACATCTGTCACTGAATTTAGGTCCCACTGTAAGCCCAGCATAATCTTCTCCTGAGATTCTTATATTTGCAAAGAACTTTTTCTCAAATAAGGTCACATTTACAGGTTGCAGGGTGATATGACATGGCCATATGGTTTTGGAGGCCACATTCAGCCCACTTCTCTGATAAATTACAGTCCTGGGCTTTTTAGACTATGTGGGGGTCCTTCCATACAATATGGTGGGAAGAGGACAGTTCCAGTGGTGTGAGGCTCAGCCTTGTAACTCGCTTGGGACCTGAGGATGTTCCTGGGACGTATAGCTGTGAAGCATCCTCTGGGTTAGAGGCACAGCTACAGATGCCGTGGCTGTCCAGCACCAAGGGTGTTTGAACCCTCACCCAGCTTCTTCAGGCAAGGCTGTTCATGAGACTCACGTGGAACTGTCAGCAGCGTCACCCTGGAGTCCAGTGGACAAAGATGAATGGAGTAAACATGCAGTACCACTGATTTATCAAATGATTCTTCCTAGTGAATCTATTTCATTCAATAGAAACCACATTAGCAATTCCTGTTATTGGCCTTATACCATGCCAAAGTCCTGATGTCCATTCAGTACCCACATGACCCATTTAAAGGAAAAAGAAGGAAAGCTTAAATAAATAGATTTTTTATTCACAGTGTAAAATGCTGGTGATGTAAATAATATGAAGAAGTATACATCTTTTTCCCTCTTAAAGAAATTGCAAATTGGCTATTACCCTCCCATTGGACCCTAAGGTCCTAATCAGTTCCTGGCACCATCGCATGGCAGTATGAAAAAGTCTGATCCAGATTTTATCCTTTGAATACCTCCACCATGTTCTCGGTAATTTCTTTGACTCAATTTCTGGACTTTTGGAGCTGTGTCCTTGTTTTCTTGTTTTAAACAGTCTGACAGGATTTTGAGTTCCAGCAGTTGCAAAATGTGTTATATTTTCCATTTCAGTTCAGCAAACCTTCTTAAGCACCCAGTGTGTATCAAGTGCCACACCAAGCCCACTGATGAAATTGTATAGATATATGGAGAAGTGTGTGTGCGTGCTCTTTTCCTGTGAGTATTCTAGAGCTTTAAAGTCCCTTGGATTTTTTTTTTTTTTTTTTTTTTTTTAGGTTTTTTTGAGACAGGGTCTCGCTTTGTGGTTCAGGCTGGCCCTGAGCTCAGCCTCCAACTTACATCACAGCAATCCTCCTGCCTCTGCCTCCCGAGTGCTGGAATTACAGGCGTGAGCCACCACGCCTGGCACTGTGGTATGTGGTACTGGTTGCTGCTGAGATGAGCCTCCTCGCCCGGTATTGTATGTGGATACCGGAGATCAAACCGGGGTCCTTGCGCTTGCAAGACAGGCGCCAGAACCACTGAGCTAACTTCCCAGCCCCTAAAGTCCCTTGGATATTAATAAGATATATTCTTTAATGTGTGCTCTAGAGTGATAAGATGTAGATAATCAAGGCTGATTATCTTGTGTCTTCCTCTTGACATTCTTTGAATCTGTGTTTGTCACTTTCCTGTGTAAGTGTAGTCTTTATTTTCCTGTGTACTTTACTCTTCCTGAAGTAAGGGGCAGCTGGTGAATTCAGTCCTCTGAAACTCTGACTGAGATCCTTCCTCTCTTCATCTTTTAGTCAGCAAGGAGAAAAGGGCTTCTGCTCTTCTGTCTCGGACTTGAGGAGAAGCACAAGCTGTTGATACAGTGATGTTCTTGCTGTCCAGCACCCTTGATTTGGTCTTTGCTATTTTTTGTGTAGGACGAAGCTTGATTTGAACATCAGTGAGTTGAAATTCAAGCATATCCGTCTTTTCTGCAGGTTCTCCTGTCCTCCCACCCCACCATCAATGTGTCAATACCACTGCTTTTCATTAAGATTCTCCTGTAAAAAGGTGGAGAATGATAGATGTGTCTTTTTTATTTCCTTAACTTCTAGAAATATGATGAGATATTTGAAATTTTTACTGGAGACAGATGAAAAATTTTAATAGTGTACTTTCTTTAATGCAACATATCTAAAATATGATTTTAACATCAGATCAGTATAAAAATTAATGAGATATTTTATACTCATTTCATTTTGAGGCTCTGAAATCTGATGTGATCTTTATTTATTTATTTATTTTTTGGGAGGCACAAATCACTGGACCAGCCGTATTTCAAGCATTCAGAACCCTGAGTGTTTAGCAGCTACCGCAGTGGACACTGCATCTATATGTAGATGAAGAGTTCAGAATGGACTCCTACTGGCCAGGGACCCAGGGGAGCAGATCCCTGTGGTACAGTGGAGAGTATGGCCAAGGGAACTGAGACCCAGTAGGCACCTGCTGCTCCGGGTGGAGAGTCTGAAGAAGTTCTGTGGTTTTGCGACAGATTGTCATCTGCTTATGTGTCATGACTAATTCTGGAAATAGTTTATGCTTTGGGTTTTTCAGCCACTGTGGTGAAAGGAGATGTGAGCCTGGGAGACAACCCTCGACTGTAAATGTAGGTGATCAAGGCTGATCACATGCGTCTTCCCTTTGACATTCTCTGAATCTGTATTTGTCACTTTCCTGTCACTGGGAAAAATACTTGATATCTTTGATTTAAGAAGAGATTTATTTCACTCATAGTTTCGCAGAGTTCAGTCCATGGTCAGTGGGCTGAGGGCGGAAGTGGCCTGAGTGGAAGTGCACAGAAAAGGAAAGCAGCTCATCCTACTGTTGCCAGGAAGCATAGAGATAGAGAAGGGAGGAGCCAGGGTGGAGATACCCCTTCTCGGCTCTGCCTCTCCTGAGCAGGCCTCACCTCCTGGCAGCACATTCGACTATGAACCCGTCAGTGGGTTAACGCGCTGAGAGGTAGAGCACCCTCACAGTGCATCCTTGAAACACTGGGCTTCCCGGTATCTGGCTGAATCCAGAGCCGATTTCCTCATGGCTAATAACCACTTTGGACTGAGGACTCATTTCTGTTGGTTTGACAATTTGGAACCACTGAGAGTCATTTCTGGGAACAGGATGAACTTGACTTCGTGACGGAAGAGATATAGTCATCCAGAAGGAGTTCATTTTGTTTGCTTTGGTTTTGGGGAACTACAATCAATTTTAAGCTATTTTTTGCATTGAATGGAGCATTGGAAGGATAGAGTTAATTGATCCCAGCTCCAGGAGGGGAAGTAGCTTAGGCATAGGGAGAAATCGGCCACCTTGAGGGGCCTCTTGCCTGCTGTCTGTGCAGTTCACTAAGATCCTGTCAACACTCTTACGCCTCCCAATCAAGCTATGTGTGAGAAACAACTGTACCTCCCCAAGATGCAGATGAGTGTGCTGAAGTTTAAGTACGCTGGCCGAGTTGGCAAGTTGCTAGTGATGGAGTAGTGTGTGGAACCCGGGAAGCTTGACGCGGAGTCCATGTTATTAACCACTAATTTGTACTTTGCTCTGACCTGTGTTAGCTACTGCAAGGGTTGGCCTGAGGATTCCCCAGGGTCCTAACCTTGATATATTGGGCTCTGATTCCCAGAAGGCTGGTGGTGTGGGTGGGGGAAGCTGCTTCGATGAGGCTCTGAGTACCATGTTATTGCAGGGTACTTAGTTGCTAATTGCCATTTAATCACAAGATGAATGCCGTTACTCCTTTCCTCCCTCCACCAGAGTGCCAGGGAGACGGTAATTACTTCTGAACTAAGTGCTGAAGATGTGGCTTTGCTCAGAGCTGGAGCTAAATGCTGTAACTCTCCTTTGAGCCACCACATTCCTGGCAGGATTTATTTACCCACCTGGCTAATTAAAAACCTCCCTTTCATATCAGATATTTATTCCTACTTTACCATTTATTTTACAAGATGATATTTTTCCTTTGGAAATTTGATTTTTAAAATTGCAAAATTTGGACTTTATATTTGGGAAATATAAACAAACCTAGTTTTTGTAGGGGTGACCTTACATGTAAGTCAACAATTAAAATAGAATGCTTTGCATTTGGCTAGCTCTGAATTGAAAATAAATTGACTTGGATCATTTGTTTTTTCAATGACAAAATTTTATAAGAAACAGGAGAATTACTTTTGTTTTCTAGTATTTAAAGTTTTACAAATGTAAAAAATTATATGATATTTGTTTAAGCATGAACAAGACAATTTACTGGCTTATTCTTCTCTGAGGATCTTTCCTCCTGGTGATAAATGAGTCTATCTGGTGGTTTACCTGCTTTTCAGAGAAGGCAATAAAAATGAGATGATGAAGCAGCTTATTCAAAATAGCTTACTGGGTGAATGTAATCCTTGCTTTGTTGCTCCAGTGAAATGTTCGAGGTAATACCTAGAGTGTGTCTTCGAATTAGAAAAACCTGATCACTTTGATCCAGGTTTGGAATAAATGTTCACCTCCCAAACTGGCCACAGTGAGTGGCAAAGCAGTGAAATGGCCGGGTATGAGGATGTGTAATGCCCATGTGGTCTCTTCATGGACTCTGCAGGAGTCTTGTGTGTAATGGGCCTATGGTGAAGATTCCTGTCTGGTGGCTCTTTAGGATGTCTGTGTTGGATGATCTTCTCAGTGCCATAGCAAATACATAAGATCTTTACATAGTAAAGATAGCAAGTAAACAAATAAATAGGATCTTTAACAAATAGCAAATAAATAGGATTTTACACAGTAAGATAGTGATTCTCAATCATTATAGTACTTGAATCCTTTGGTTAAAATGGAAAGTGCTGGTCCCAGGCCCCAGAGTTTCTGATAAAGTCAGGTTGGGGGCCTCTGAGTTTGTACTTCAGCAGATTTCCAGTGTAGGGATCCCAGTTTGAGAGCCAGAGAACTAAGGGCTTGCTTCTTCCTTCTAGCACAATCTGTCCGAATCCATAGAGATGTGACTCAGTGGGGATGATCGCTTTCAGTAACTCAGAAACCTCATTTCCTCTGCTAGCAGCTCTTCCCTAAGACTGTTCTGTTGCCTCCCACAGCTTTGTCTTGCCTTGCAACCCTTTGGCTGGAAGCCTGTCCGTGGTCCTACGTTGACCTTGGAAGCAGCTGAGAGTGGACCGTGCTTGGGTTCTCAGGAGGAAGGGAAACTGAGTTTGGAGAAAATTCAACCATCCTGTTCACACCCCAATATATGAGTGTCTTTTCTTTTTCTCTCTCCTCCCTCTAGGACACTGTGGAGCTATTTTTCAGTCATTGATTCTGGAGAGTTTAATGAGTCTCTTTAATCCCCCAAAGCACACTGCACAGCTGGGCTTTGCTAAGTAGAGCTGGGTGAAGTGGGCTCTCATTGCTCCTCCCTTGAATGATGATCCCGTGTTAGCAATTCAGGGACACGAAGAACTTCCTTGCACATGGGGTTGGACTAGGTCTAGAATGAGAGTCCCTTCTCCCATTTGATCCTAAGTTTCCATTTATTGTTTTTCAGTTCCAAAGTTGTCGTCTTCTGATTTGCTTTGTAATACTGGAGTTGGAGCCTGTCAACCATAGTCTCCTTTGTCAGCTAGCTGAATGTTAACGCCACTACTAGAGGGCACTAGATTTGGCAAGGGATGACTGACAAGGAGAGATTTCCCTTCAGGTGCTGTGCCTCCATTACTATTCAGAGCGGTAGCCAGTGGTGCATGTAGCTGCGTCACTTTGCTCTCAAGGTCCTGCTCTCCCCACTGGTGGCCATTTCTTATCCTTGTTTTCTTACAACACAAGGACAGCTTCTCCAGTCACCCCCAGCCTTTGCCTTACAGAGACCTCCTTCCCACCACCAGACTGAATTCCCATGGCTGCCAGATGTTCTGGGAAGAGCTCAAATCTCAGGCTTGGTGGCAGGAATGAGACTTCTCTCCCAGATTTTGGTTCTTTTATGTTTTCAACCTCTCTTAGCTGGGAAGTCATAGTAACTTTTTTTCTATTCCCTTAAGAAGTTAAAAAAGTTACTTTTGGTGGTTAACTTCCTCACATAGTTAATAATTCTTTGTATTCCATTTTCCTTGTTGAAGTAATGAGCATTTCTTGGCTGGACTTAGAAATAAGCAAGTTTTTTTTTTCTAATAATTTATGTCTTAGAAAGATGAAATTGAATGTATGTCCCAGTGAATTAGAAAGAAGATAGCACAACTATACATGGTCAAAGCTCATTTCTTTATTTTTCACTCTTTCCATGTAAATTTTCTGGGGAAGGGTTGGAACCCAAATTCAAGAACCAATAGGAATTGAGCACGGTGATCTTTGAACCTCTGACTTTGGGGCTGATGTCACGGGCTTCCTCTGGGTGAGGCCCGGGTTAGGGCGCTTGGGTCACCTGGGGGCATGGGAAGGAAAAAGAAAGGCACATGTGTCGTCAGCCACCAGAAGCCAGTGTGGCTTCCTCAGCTGCTTCCTCAGCTGTGAGCCTCTGCCTGTGTCCTCGGGTAAAACCTTGAAGTCAGCTGCATGCAACCACCAGGATTAGGGAATAAACACAACCTAAAAAAAAAAAAAAATCTCATGCAGAAGTTGAATAAACAACGCACCGTCTAATTTTAGGCCACAGAAACTGAAGTTCAGCATAGAATAAAGATAATAATAATAATTCCAGTTCACATTCATTGCTCGTGATAACTGTTTTTTCACAGACGATGAATCCATGCCAGAAATGTTGAAGCCAAGCTGGCGTGGTTTCCTTTGATCAAGCCTTGATTTCCCAGCAGAGCTTTAAGAAAGGCTGGCCATGTAAGGCCAGCTCACCCTTGGGCAGAGACAAACTAGTTCCTGTGATTAAAGAAGCTGAGCACATCTCTTTGTAGAAAACTTCTCTCTTATTTCTGCTATCTCTGAAGTTTTGCCCTAAGAAGTTCATGCATGGTCAGTTATAGATTCTTGCCCAGCTGAATCTTTTAAAGTGGAGGAGAAATTTATATAATATAAAATAAGCCTCTTGACCATAGAATTATGCACTTTCTCCACATCGTAAAAGCATCCCCACTGTTAATTCCAGGGTTTTTGTTGTTGCACAAGGCAACACTGTTCCTTACTCATCTGTCCTTCCCTTGTCTTTGACATCCCATCTGATTCCTGTCTGTATGGACTAGTCAAGGAAGGGCATTTCAGATGAGAGGATTCATACAACACAGTGGACTTTTTATCTGACTTTCCTCACTTAGTTTGGTTACATTGTAGCAAGTATCAATACTCATTGCTTTTCATGGTCCATTAGCATATGGATGGCTAAACAAATTGTGGGATGAACATAGGATTCCCCTTTAAATCTGTGTGTGTGTGGGGGGGGTGGGGGTGACATGTGGATTAAACTTAGGACCTTTGTGGAGAACTACATCCTGCACCCTTTGTAATCTTTGTTTTGAATGAGAGTCTAACTGGTCACTAAATGGCTCAGGCTCTGCCTGATCTTGTGATCCTCCTGGCTCAGTCTACCAGAGTCCTGGGATCACAGGCACCTCTGACCATGTCTGGCTCTTTCAACCATCTCTTCAAATGAAGAGAATTATGCATAGGACTAGCAATATTTTAGTTTGAAGGAGGTTGTTGAGCTAAAAGGAGCAGAAGATACCAGGGTGTAGTGGACCACAGTGGTAGGATGAAGGGGGCAAGCTCCAGAGTTTAGTGGAGGTCTGACTTTGGCTTGAATTCTAGGAAAGTGTTCCATCAGAGCCTCTCATTAAATACATCGTTGAGTATAGAATGGGCTTTCTTTCCATGTGCACTTCTTGTTGTCAAAGACTGACATGGCGAAGAGGCTGGGGGTGAGAACTGCTGTCCGGTGATCACTTGGCCATACCAGGTCTTCCCTGGACAAGCCCTGAGGTCACAGAGGTCATGACTTGAGCAGCCCAGGTGGGGTAAGTGATGCCACTGACGGGCTGTGCTCCTGCGGCTGCCTCTGCCCCAGTTACTGGTCTCGACTGAGTTGCATCTTCTCTCCTAATGCAGGACAATAAAATCCCATCGGAAGGAAATAGTGCCAGAGTCAAAGGAGATAGGTTTCCCTTTTCATCTTCATTGGGAGTTAATTTGCTGGCAATTATAGTGTCTTTACCATACACTTAGAATCTCCCTCATTTACACTCCAGGAAGAAAGATGACTCTTATGACTCTTTGATTTAAATTATTGATGCTTAAAGCTATGAGACAGTCATTTCCTGCTTTCTCAACATTGGTAATTGACTAGTTCAAGGCAGGTGTGGGCTTGAGAAAGCCGTTTAGTTGGCATGGGGAGTGATGGCCTCGGGGACCATGCTGTTAGTTTTGCCCACAGATGGTTATCTAGTACAGAACACTCTCCCTCGGCTTTGGATGAAGAGGGGGTTCATCTGCAGAGCTGTGCTTGCGAGAAGCCCAGGCCAGGTCGGGGATGGGTTTGGGAAGTGAGTTCTGAAGTGTAGAGAGATCTCCACCTGCTCTTTCCCTTCTGCTTCTTATGTGTGTCCAGCCAGTGGTGAAGTCTTTCCCCAAATTCTAAATGAAAGAGACCTCTCTAAAGAGCAAATTGAAGTAGCTCCAGCGGGAGGCTGGCAAAGGGAATTTGGCTGAAACAAGATATGCATCTATAGAACTTATTTATTATCTTATTAGTGTATGTTTACGATACATCATAATTACATTGTGGTGGGAATTGATACTTACATATACATACATGTGTATGTCCATCCATCCACACATTATATATATACACATATATGTACATACATAGCTGTATACATATACATGTAAAATGAGTTCAATTAGCATTGTTTGGAGGTGGACCATATTTTTAGAGACACTCCCTTCCCTTGAGATTTAGAGAAACATGAAAATCGGAATCTCAAGAGCTATACAGATTTGTCCAGTGCAGGGACTGTCCCGCAGTGGACTGTAAGATCAGGACACATACCCCCATCGACACAGAGCAAACACCAGAGGCATGTGGGCGAGGAGCCCACCAATCCCGTGGAGGAGCAGGGGGAGGTGATGAGGGTACGTGGGAGCTGAAGCCTGTAGTTGTGCTGGAAAGGAGAGGTGGATTTTCCAGGCGATGCCGGAGAGGAGGCCCTCCAGGGGGAACAGATAGGAAGGTCAGCTGGCTGTAGGGACACTGTGCGGAAGTTCTTCAGGAGGCAAACGGAGCGGTCTGGGAGGTGCGTGGTGGGGCACTGACCGGGGCAACGCTGACACAGGCTGTTTCAGGCCAGCGTTTCAGAGAAAGATGTGACAGCTGCTGAGGAGCCAGTGTCTGCCAGGGCAGAGGGAGAGAGAAAGGAGACGAGGGCTCACTCGGCTTCCAGCTAGGGAACGGGAGGGCGTGGGCACCTTTCACGGAAGTAGAGCAACTTAGAAGAGGACGGTAATAGGTTCGTTGTGGCCACTCTAATTTTTAGGGAATTTAACCTATTTAAACTTTTGAATTTCAGGCATTTAGGCTTGAAACTTCATTCCTTATTGTAGTTTTTGTTTTCTTTGGTTCAGAGAAGTGAGTTTCTCCTCATGTATGCTTCATCTGCTGATAGCCTGTGTTTCTTTCTTTATTTTTTAAGCATCTAGAGAAAGGGCTAGCACATTTAAATGTTATTATACCAGCATACGGGGAGTACTATTAGTATACCATGAAACATTGTTACTATACCAACACATGGTGGATATGTAAGCCAGCATTTATGTTTGTAAATCTAGTATACCATGTTACTTAAATATTCAAAGTGAATTAATAGAAAGCCCCTTCCTTAAGATTTACTTGTCAATAAATCCTTTTATTTCTTCCTAATAAAAAAAAAAAGTCAAAGGTCTCAGTTACTAATAAAAATAAAATAACTAGTGGCTCGGTGGCATCAACTGTGCGTGCTCTCACCTGGCCTTTGTTTTATCGCCTCCTCTGCTTGGGAGAGTTCTGTGACTTCTAGTCAGAAAGGAGAAATAGTCGAAGAGCCTCAGGCGGAGACCTCAGCCCCACTGATGCAGATCCCTTACAGCTCCATCACCAGCATTCTGTAGCTTTCACCATGGACCTTTCTGTGCAAACTAACTTGGTCTTTGTACCATAATCCAGATGTGATGCAGGCATTTCTGTTCTGGCCCCAGGTGGGGTCTTGGGCCTCACCTCTCCACCCAAAGCTTTGTGTGCAGCATGGAGGGGAGCATTTTATGTGACAGATGATACCAAGTCCGCAACAGCTTTCAGTGTGAGTTGACACAGTTTGCTGTTTCTTCAGGAAGGTCGTTCTGGTAGCCAAGGTGGGAGAGAGATGATGGTAGGCTAAACCCTGCCAGGGTCCCTGCTGGGTCGGGAGAAAGTAGTGTGAGCTGGATTCCCACAGAAACAGGCAAATTAGACATTTCCTAAGACAGTGTCCACTGATGGTCTCTGGCTGCTTTTCGGATTTCTTTTGAACTTGACCATGAAGATGAGGAGTCCCTTAATGGAAAGTAGGAAAACAGGAAAGAAGGTAGTGGGGACAGCACATATAAGTTCTTGGTGCCCGAAAAACAGAGGGGGCCTGGCCAGTTGGTGGCTAGGAACACCACTCCCCAAAGAAGGGACAGAGATACAAAATGACTATAAAATTCACCACAAATATTTTCAGACTAAATAAAAAAAGCCTAAAGTCTCCCAAAGTCTTTGAAGAGATTTGAAAAGTTTGTTTTTCACATATTTTCAGCATTATGCTTGCCATCTTAGTTTTAAAATACTGTTTGCAGAATCTGTGAGGAAAATGCTTGCTTAGCAGAGTCTAACCCATTTTAATCACGAATTCCAAATGCATGGCATCAGAATTACAAGAAGTTTTATATTATATAATTAGAAGAAGATCCCGGTCTTTGGTTCTTTGACTCTGGAACCATGGTACAGCCTTGTTTTATTTGATAATGACATAGCAGACATTCTATCAGAACTTGGATATCTGGAGAGAGATTCCAAAAGGCTTTAATCTTGTCACAAATCAGAAGCAGCTGCTCCTTTTAAAAAGGAAAAGATCAAGTTAGGGTTGTCCTCAGAAAGGAAAATGTGACTTGTGGTCTTACATAGTGAATTCTGGGATTTGCAATTGGCAAGTGTTTTTCATTAGAAGACCCTCTTCCCGTGTTTATTCCTTTTTATTTTACTTCTTTCGATTTCTCTCAAACTGCAAATTTCACTTATGTAATGAATTTTACCAGACTCACTGAAGCATCGCATAACTCAGGCTAAGAACTATCTTGAGACTTTTACATACCCAGGAAAACAGATAACGAGGACAATGAAATTTAAATACTGCTCGCCCCTTCAGGAGGCAGAATGAAAGAGAGACACGTTGTTCCCCTCAGTCAGTAGAACTCCCAGCCTCAAGTGCTGAGCACACGAACCTGCCACAGGTTCTGTGATGACATGAAACTGCTGTAGTAGAAACTCTAAAACTAACAAGGGTATTAGCTTCATTGATTTTCTGAAAATGGGAAAAGGGAAAAAAAAGTGCTCAGCTAAGTCCAGGAAAGAGATTTAATACAACTGTCTTTTAATAATATTAAGTTTCCTAGGATCAATATTTTCTCCCCCTCCTCTTATGCTGGGCACTGCTACACACCAGTTGCTATGTAGGAGAATGAGGATCAATATAAGGCTTACCTTCTTTGGAGACTATTTCAAAGGCCTGCATAATGGAGCATAGATTAGAAAGAGTGAAATTGAATTGTAAGTAGTACACTGACATTATGCTATCATCTTCAACCTGGGGAATATGGATTGTTCCAGAGCCCATGAGACTTGTGAGCCCAGGGTAAGATGTACCATTTACGGGTCATCCCACAGGACTTCGTGGTGGAGCCTTCTCTAGGGTTGTTTAACAAATACCGACTACAGGTGCGTGGGCCATTCATGCCACAGTCTCTTGGGTGCACTTGGGGGTGGGATGATGGTGGCATTTGAATACACAGCTTTTTAGCTGTGCCAGACAGTGTATGTTAACTTGAGCTCTTAGGCTCGGGCCTCTTTGGCTATTTTATTTATTATTTTATTTTCTAAAAAAGTTCAATGGATATCTCTTAATCAATACAATTAAATTTATGTTAAGGTACTATAGAGAGAATCCAGGGCTTTGGGCCCACGAGGCCAGTAAGTGCTCTATCCCTGAGCTACATCTACAACCCACAAGGAACTTTTGATAGAATCCTTGCAATAGTTTTGTAACTGTTAACGTAATGGAGTTTCTTTAACATATATGGAAGCTATCAGTAATATCAAAAAAACCTCAAATTCACAAAAAATCAAAACAACTCAAATTTTCAGAGAGGGATGTAGGACACTTTATTAAGAGTATTAATTGATAATGATACTAATTTTTTACCTTTAAAAGGTAAATCTGAAGAAAAACTGAATATTCAGTGTAATGTTCATATTTATAAGTCACTATTTGTTTACTCTAGAGGAAAGGAAATTTATGTTAGAACAACCTATCCTCAAATGTTATTTATTGTTGTTAAGAGCTGGAGATAAACTCAATGTATCACACAGCTTCTTGTTACTGTAATGAAATACCGGAGGGGAAAAACTTAGAGAGACAAAATGTTCATTTAGCTCATGGTTATGAACAGTCTAATATCAGAAATTTCAGCTCCTCTGAGCCCCTGGGGAGTATACCAGTTGGCACTGTCAGGAGGAGGTGTCAAGATAAACTGCTCACACCATCAGTGAGGAAGCAGAGAGAAATTGAGAAACTGGCATCTCATAACTCCCTTAGAAGGCAGTTCCCCCAGGACCCATCAAGCCCCACCTCTTACAGGTCTACAAGAGTTCCCTATCCTACCACAATGGAGTACAAGCCTTTCTATATAGTTTTTTGGGATATTTGTCTAAACCATAGCACCAGGTGTCTTTCAACAGATAACTGCTGATGGTATGACCATGTCATGGAATACTATTTAGCAGTGACAATTAAGAGAAAATTGATATACAACATAATTTAGACATCTCAAAGGTGTTATGCGTAATAACCAAAAAGCCAGTTTTAAAAAGTGCATGGTATATAATTTTACTATATGGTTTGTTTTGAAAAGACTACAGTAGATCTGAGTAACACATCAGGGGTTACAGGGTTGAGGATGGGGGAAAGAGTATGACTGTGAAGGCATAGTAGTAATGAATTTTTTTAGGGAAACAAAAGTATTCTGTCTTCCCTTTATGTTATGCAATTTATATCTGGCGAAGTTCACAAAACTGTACAGAGGAGGAAGGAAAGTCAGTTTTACTGTAGAACTAAAAAAAGATTAAAAAGTGCTCATCCCTCAACTTTTTAACTTGGACACAAATGCACAAATATCTTCTGTAAAGATGGGTGTTAAGCATCATAGATGGAAACTCATATGTAGGTGAAGTGTCAGCATACTCGATCAGCTTATGGAGTGTCTTAGTCATTTTTCTCATCACTGAGATGACAGGCAACACCCACAATTTAAAGGAGAAAAGGTTTATGCCATTACCCGTCCATGGTAGCTCAGGTGCATGTGGCATGGTAGGAGGGCGTAGGGGAGGAAGACTGCTCACCTGGCAGCTGGGAAGCAGAGACAGGGAATAGAGGTGGGCTGGCAACATGGTGTCCTTCCAGGTCGTGCCCTCAGAGGCCACCTCCCAACAGCAAGTCAGCCATAGTGCCGCCATGATCCCTTCGCCTTCCAAAAGTCCCAGCTCCAACTGTGAGACTTTGGAGGAAATATTCCAGATCTAGACCATGAAACATGTAGGGAGATGCTTATTGGGTCAGACAAAAAGTGCTTGTTTATTACTCGGGGTGATTTGAACAGAACTTGCAAATCTTCCAGTTTTAGTCATGAATTATGTGTCTCAGCAGTAATAAGAAGGCACATTTGAGTGCTTTATGTTTCTAAACACTTTCCCATTTTTTCCGTATTAATACTGTGAAATAGGTAGGGTGGAAATCCTCACCAGAATTCTGAAAATGTAGGAAATTGAAACAGAGGGAGATTGAAAAACTGGATTCGAATCAGTTGCCTTGCAAGTAGCTCAGACTGATCTAAAGCATTTGGCTTCTGGAAAGTTCTGACTCCAGGATTTATTTTTATTATTTATTAATTTATGTCCTAGGATGGCACCGAGGGCCTCACTCATTCTGGGCCAGTCTTCTACCACTGAACTATACTATTAGGGCTTATTTTTATGTAATTGCTTTAACTTTTCATTTAAAATATTTAAATTTTTATTGATATCTATCTAGTTGTAGATGACACATTGCAAAATGGGTAGAAACTCAGACCATTTAAGGAGATAAACATGTGTAGCCAAAAAAATCTCATATCACAATGTACTCAGAAACAAATTAAAAAAACATCTCCTGGTTTTTATCAAGAGAATAGTGTAAACTATACTACATCCTTACCAGTCTTTAACTTTTCGGTTAGGCAGAGACACTTGCTAAATGTCTCTATTTTTGATACTTTTTATGTCACTTAAAAATATCGTTATCCCTCAGTGTCCACACTGGGGTCACTCTAGAGGCCTCTGCAGAAACCAGAATCTGCATGCTCAAATGTCTTGACAAAATGACACATAAGTTGCATGTGACATGTACATAGTCACCTGTCTAAACCATCTCTGTCCTGCTTCTAACTCTGCATGCACTGTAAATGGTTGTAATGTTGTATTGTTTGTGGACAAATGACACGAAAGTGAAGCCTGTGTATGTTCAGTAATGACAGCTTTTTCCCAAGTATTTTCAGTAGTTGTAGTTGGTTGCATCCATGCCTGCTGACTCCCCCCAGGTGAGGAGGGCCAGCTCTAATAAGTTTAGGGCTTTGTTTTGTAGCAGAAACCTGGGGTACAAGTAAAATTAATGTGTACAGGGAGGGAGTGGACTTTGGCACATTTTAAAAGGACAGTTTCAGAAACAATAAACACTGCCAGGACCCTGGATGCTTATAGCAAATGGCACCAGGCAGGAAACCTGGTCTGTGGAACAGTAACATCTTCTCTTACTAGTAGAATGTCACATTTTGGAGCACTTACCCAAGGGCTGGAATCCAGGACCAAAAAATAAGCTTCTCTTTACATTTTCTTTTCCATTCTTGTAAATCTAGAGCTGTGTCCTTCAAACCTTTTTGAGCAGTCTATCTATGGAAGGTTCTAGAAGTTTTGGAGGAGGCCTTGGGAAAAGCTAGAATCCTTCCCATAGTTCAGGTGAATGAGTGTCTTTGTAACAAAATAAACAGAGGAGGCTTAGTTAGTTTCTATGAAAAGGCTTAGTTTGATTCGTGAGTTTAGGGGTTCCAGTCCATGCCTGGACCCACCTATTGCTTTGGGATTTCAGTGAAGGTATTAGGTGGCAACAGTGGGAATGTGTGGCGGAACAAACTGCTCACCTTGCTTCCAGGAAACGAAAGAGGAAGAAAAGATAGAAGAAGAAGAGCAAGTGACTGAGGTTGCACAGTTCCTTTCAAGAAGACATCCCCAAGGAGCTGCATTGCCCACACTCTTAAATATTTAAAAAGGTTAGCAAGACCCTCAGTCATCGATAAGTGAATGGGCCTGTAAAAGAGGGCCCCTGGGGCCAGGACAGGTGGGCCCTAGGTTGGCCTGCTGGGTTTCCAAGTCCCCAGTAACTGGTTCCTGTTCAAGATCAGCTTGGCCACCCGTATTTCTCCTTCTGTAGTGACAAAGTGTACTCATGGGCAGTTTCTATTCACAAGGCAGATGCAGTGAGTGACTCTGTGTGCATGCTGCACATTTCTGGTCATATTCCATGTTTTAGACTAATGCCCCTATACACCGGCCAGTGGGCAAACAGCTTTGGCTCTATCAGGCTGAGAAAAAAATCTGTGGGTAGACGAGTATGTAACCTGGTGCAGAGTAAGAGCCAGTCTTATTCTTTGTCCCCTCCTCTCTGGTTTCTCCCTGGGTTAGTCCCCTAGAACTGCAAACGGGTGCTGGGACATTTGAAGGATGAAGCGAGTCCTTCATTCTTGGCTCTTCTTATTTCCGTTTCTGTTCTCCCTGATACTACTCACTCCCATTACCCCAATTTCTCTCTTCCTAGTTTGTCTGGCTCTTTCTTTGCATCTGTGTTCACCAACTTTATGTGGCTGTGACAAAATACTCAGGGAAATATCAACTTAAACCAAAGATTTATTTTGGCTGACAGTTTCAGGGATTTCTTGGCCTGAGAAGAGAGAGAATAGAATATCATGGTGGACAGGAGACGAAGAGATGGGGGAGAGAGAGGAACTGGGGGCAAGACACACCCTATATTTTGTTCTCAACTTAATAGCAGCCTATGGATGGGGGATTCCTCTCCCACGATGTCTCCTAAGATCAGCTGTTACTGCTTCCTCACTTTCTGGCATGGAGTCTCTTTTCTTAGCTTTCTATTACATTTATTGCTCTTTAATTTTGCAGTTAGTCATTTTTAACATTATAGATCCACACTGTACCTAGCAATCCAATTGAGATCTTAAATTTGGAACGTCAGGAGGCAGTTTCTTTTTTGATTTTATAGGCTGGCTTTTCTGTAGTATGTTTTCATACTGTGGTAAATATTCAGAAAATAAAACTTACATTTGAACCATGATAAAATGTACAGTTCTATGGCATTAAGTACATTCATAATCTTATGAAATCCTCACCACTGTCTAGTTCCAGAACTTTTTATCATCTCAGTAGAAACTCCGTGTCCAGTAAGCAGTCTCTCACTACTGCCGCCTTGGCAGCCTCTGACACCCTGTAATCTGTCTACATAGGTTTGTTTTCTGTCTCTATGGTTTTATCTATTCTGGATATTTTGTGTAAGTGGAATCACACATATGTGGTCTTTCACCTCTGGTTTCTTTCACTACTCACGATCATCTTACTGCGTCCTTCCTTTTTCTTGGTCAGAATTATTCTTATATTTGTTTCTGAAGCACATTCTTTTGCTGATTTGGGACTCATGGGCGTTGTACTCTCTGCAGATCTCAGTTTTTTTATGAGCATGACCAGTTCCTTTATGGTATTCAGTTCTGCTGAAGGGTTAGTAGCCACAGTGGAGTCTTCCAGCATTATTGCTCTTACTAGGAGCATCGGGGCTTCCTGACAGGGAAGAGACAGCAGAAGAGTCGAGCAACAGTAATAAAAGGTGAGAAATAATATACCTCCACAGCTAATCACAGGCTAAGCTGAATTTCATGATGGCAGAAAAGTATAATTAGTATTTCAGTAGAAACAGGTAAAACTAGACTTTGGGGAGCACCAAAGACTGCATGTCCAGAAGCTGAAAAGTACATGTATCTCACCGTGGGCTGAATTCCATACTCTTGGATTCCTAAATTGGGGTCCAAACAACTAATGTGACCCTAATAACTAGTGTGATGGGACTTGGAGATAGATTAGGGTCGGATGAGGGCATCAAGGTGGTGCTCTGGGCATGAAATTAGTGCCTTCAGAAGAAAACAGGGAGTCAGGCTCTCTCCCTCTCTCTGTCTCTGTTTCTCTGTCTCTGTCTGTCTGTGTGTCTATCTCTGTGTCTAGCTCTCACCATTTTAAATGAGGACACCATGAGACAATGTGAAGGTGACTATCTACAGACAGAAAGACACACTGTACCTCTCCAGAACCTGACCCTCCTCATGTCTTGATCTTGGACTTCAAGTCCCCAGAGCTGTAAGAAAGTAAATTTTGGTTATTGAAGGCAATACAGTCTGTAGTATTTTGGATGGCTGTGGCCATACAGAGTAAGTTTGCTGGAATTTTGCAAAGGTAAGGAAATAGATGATAATAGGGTTTATGCTTTTTTTCCCATCATACCAGTCTACCTGATGCACGTGTGTCCTGTGCCGGAACATTCAGGTTCTTTGGGTGGAGCCCAACTGCATTCTCCACATTTCTCCATATCTGTGCTCTGATGAAGTTAGAGTCTGGCACTTTGGTCAGTGACATCACTCCAGCACACTGGGAGTTTATGATGTTCCTTGGGAAGCACAGTTGTCCTTTTTGTTTTGTTTTGTTTTGTTTTTTGGTGCTGCAGTTGAACTCAAGGCCTTGCACTTACCAGGCAGGTGGGATGCCACTGAGCTAAATCCTTGGCAACATAGTTGTTCTGAGTGGCTCCTTCTAGAGGAAAGCCAATTTCTCTAGCACATTCCACCTGTATCTGCTTTCCCCATCATGTGTCTGGAGGACAAAGAAAAATCTCCTAACCAAGTTAATTTTAGGGCTCCCAGTGTAGTCGCCAACAGTACTGATTAGCCTCTCAAGCAGAATAATTAATGAGTGATATTATACAGGGGAAAAATGACCCAGCCAGTGGTGAAGTGTACTCAGACTCTAATTTTTAGAACTTGTGATGCAGCAGGGGCATCCTGCTGTGGAGCTGGCTGATGGTCACTTATGATATGATTTCCTGTGCTTCGCTTTATTACAAATGAGAGCCTCCATGTGATTCCAGCAGATGTGGACAGATTGGTTCCTTCTCAAGGAGTAGAAAGGTGCTTGCCTCTGAGATCGTTTTCACACAATTAAAAGTTTGCATCGTGAAGTTTCCTTTAAAGGATTAACTCCCTGCTTAGAATTTTACTGTGGCAAGAAATGTAGTGAATTCTGGGGAAGGCAGGAGGGGACATCAGGCTGCCACACACAAGCCAGTTTCTCTCCACACCCTGCCTAGAAGTGCACTGTTACCAAAATCAACGATTAATGGTTGAAAAAGTCTGAAAAATGGATATCCCTTTGACCTTTCTAAGGTTTGTCATTTAGTTGACATACCCATTACCTCAAAAATCAAATGTGTTTGTCTAAACATTATTCTGATGTTTACTTTGGGCATTAAAGGGCAGACAGCTGACCACGGACCCGCTGACAGTGATCAATTCGGCCGCGAATCTTGTCACTTTCCCTGTTTATTCTGCTATCAATCTCCCCTTCGTCTGCCACCACAGCCACTTTCTGCTGCTCAGGCGCTTTTAAAACTAACAATAATCCAATTTGGAATTGATCAATGAGAATGTGTAGTCCGTCAGCAAAATGACAAAAGTCTGCCTGCAACCGCTGACCACAGTCAGGACTATTTTATATGGGGCCGAAGGCAAATTTTAATTAATTAATTAAATGCTAATTGTACTCAAGCCTCTTCCCTTAGACCCTCTAGGTATTACTGGCTTGTGAGTTGAGGAACAGGCCGCATGACTATCTCCTAGGACTGGGGTCTTTGTAAGGGGAGAGAGGGTCTTCTTTCTGGCGTAACTTTCTGTGGCAATGGGAATGGTCTATCTGCCTTGTCCAGTGAGGTGGAGTCACCTGTGGCTAAGCTTGAAATGTAATTTGGGCAACCATAGAACTGACTTTTAAATTTTATTTAATTTTCCTTTAAAGCTAGTGGCTACCAAACTGGGCAGTGAAGCTATCAAAGGTTGAGAGTTTCTTGAAGTGGTGAAGCTGGCCGGCCCATTTAGAAAGTCACACTGTCTAGACACTGTGCATCAGGAACTCACAGTCTCTCACCGGTTCTACTGCGTCTGTGAAACAAGCAAGATAAGTTAAATGAGATAGTGCAAAGGCCTTCCTATAGCTCAAAGGCAAGGGTGCGTGTGACCAAGGCGGCTCTCCTGATCCATGTGAGCAGGATTCCTACTGCAGATGTGGCCTCCGCCCGACAGAGGAGAGAGCACCAACCTAGGAGGGTAGGACTAAGGTCAGACGGAAATTACTTTTCCTGACAGCATCTGAATGCAGGCCCCCTTGTCCCGCCGCATCCCAGGCCGGGATTCCAAGACCCACGCGCCATGTTGTCCTTCCTGCGTCCCTCTCTTCATACTGACCCCTGCCTCAGGGGTTAAAACTTGAAATCTGCTTTCTTTGAATCTTTCATTTTAAACTGTTTTTGCAAATTTAATAACGGAGAATCGTTTAGTGAATTTCTTAAGATGGTTTGAAAAATAATTTCTTAATTTTAAAATAACTCCTTAAAATGATTTACAGATGTTATCTCCAATGGGCAAAAAGTTTAAAGACTAATAGCTAATAAGATTAGAGCCATGTACGATATTGGAAAGTCTTTTTTAAAATATGAAATCAATTTGGCTTTTAGCCCTACACGGCTATATGTCAGAAGATTCATTAGATGTTTTTAAAACCACATCATATCTTATTTGAATTTTAAAGTTTATCGGGGAAATTAGGCCAAGTAGGAATACAGTGTGATCATTGTGGAGTGATCGATGGACTTTTAAAATGTTACACTACAGTCTCAGAAGGGAAGTGGTTTGTATTTTCCCTTGAGAGAGATTTTAAACCTGTAAATTATTTTTGCTTTTTACATAACAACAATAAAATTAAAAACAGAAGCTAGTTTTAATATTTACAATTAAAAAATAAAAGCATATATCCTCATAATCTTTTTAAAAATAAATTTTTATTAATATATTAAACACTAAAAACAATAACATACCCACCCAAGTGAATACTTTATGCTGATGGTTGTTGAGAATGCATTTTGCCTCATTACTCTACCTGAGTTATTTCCTCATAATCTGGAGGAGAAAAATCAGTTTAATCTGAGGGCTTTAAAAATATTGCTTTCTAATAAAGCTTTATGTTGCATATTGTAAGAGTTTGGCAATGGGAGCAAAAAGATAATATATAGTGAGATTTTTGAGGTTTAAAAAGATGTAAAACATACATGATATATATGATATATATAACATATAAGATATGTATGATATCTCACATATATAATATATATAATAATAATGGATTATTTTTGTACATATTTGTATATATTGTATCATATATCATTGTATTATAATATATACAATATTAATATATAATATTCTATATTATATCAATGTATTAATTATATCAATGCATTAATATAATACAGTATATTATATTATATTGCAGTCATGTATTATAT
>PVIR01019821.1:0-31476 GCA_004026965.1 Petromus typicus
GGGGACAGAAGACACACGTCTCAAGCCCCACCCTGCACTGCTCACGCATGTGTACCCCACATCCAGGGCCTTTGCCCTGGGTAACTACACCCCGTCCACATACCTGGCCTCCTGACCCCACCAGCCTGCAGAATGGTGGGTTCTAAAGCCACAGGGTCACAGGGCACTTGGGAGTCCCCTCCCGTTACTGCCAGGAGCCAGCTTCCAGGAAGGAGCTGGGCTCGAGCTGGCTCTGGCTTCCTCAGGGTCCCCTGGAAGATGAAAATAAACACACATTAATCCTGAGAACTTTTTGTGGAATTATGAAAATAGTCTGTTATAAAACACATCCAGATGTCAGCCAAGGCCGAGTCGATTGGAATAACAGCTCAGAGTCAAACCAGCAGAGGTCAGCGGGCAGACTGGGGAGGAACCCTCCAGAATGCCCCGTCAGCCCATCAGCCCGTCAGCCCCTTTAACACCGTCAGGGGTGGGGAGGGCGCCAAACTCCCCAGGCTGTGCCATGGGGCAAAACTGCAATTGCATAATGAGCTACAAAACACAATTCACAGATAAACATCGACTTTTTAAAAAATGATTAATTTTTTTCACAGCTAGGGAAAGGTTTAGAGGAGCCCAAAACAAAAAGAGTCATTTGATAATAAGAAACTTTGAGAGAGCAAAACATTTTTAAGCTTCCTTTCAACTTGACCATTATTAATTTTTATTATAAGTATAAAACAAAAATTGAAAGACCTTTAAATTTATTTCCTATTGATTCATAAGCCCAATTCTTCCCAGATATGCATTCAAGAAGATTCATTGGATGTCATGTCCATCTGTAGGACACTGGCTAAATAAATCACACACACACACACACACACACACACACACACACGGGACAGTAGACAAGCAGTGCGCAGGGGGTGAGCGCCCTGGGGGGCTGCAGCTCCATCTGGCTTGTAGGAAACGCAGAACGCAAGGGCCAGGCCCGGAACACCCACAGTCCAGCCACCCTGACGGTTTTCATCCATCAGCCAGTGTTTCTCTGTCCACACAGGGAAGCTCTGGGAAGAAATCAGGGTCTGTTCTGGCTGCCTCTGGGGAGGGTGGGGTCAGGGCAGGTGCTTTGCTTTTTGAGTTATGCTTTCCTGTACTGCTGGGCCCTTTTACGTTAGGCATGTGTTGTTTTTGTAAAACTTTTTCTTCACTAGTTTAAGAGCAGGAGAGGGTCAGGGAAAGGAAGAGGGGTCTGAGGAAGTGGGAAGCCAGTGGCCCCGGAGACCTCGCTCTGGGGTGGGAATGACCTTGTGGAGCCACTGAGGCCGAGAGGGTGTGGGACGTCAGGCAGCATCATGGAGTCAGCCAGCCAGCAAGTGACCACAGCAGCACCATGCCGTGCCATCTCCTCGCTGAGTCCCCTGCGCACTCTGACCTTGAGCCATGCATGTTACCCTGATGCAGACTACACCCCAAATCTGCTTTGTTAAAAGGAGAGGCAGACAGAGCAGCTTTGAAGGTACCTGCTGCAGCCTGGGGCCTCACTGGCTGCTGCTGGCATACTCCAGCCATCACAGGCCTTGTGGGCTCCGGATGGGACACAGCAGTGCCGCTTCCCAGTGTCTGGGGGCTGAGCCCCCTTGGACATAGTGGCCCTGACACTGAGACAGGCGGGGTTTCCACCCACCCCACCCCACGCCCGCCCACACCTCTCTCTCCCTGTGGCCACACAGGGTCCTGTGACTGAGGTCAGGGAAGATTTTCATAAAGGGCATTAGAAGTGTCACAAGCTAGTGCCAGGAAGAAATCCAGACCCGGGAAGCCCCAAAGTGAATCTAGGGGTGCATCAAACTGACTGGCTGGAGGAAACATGGGTAAAAACTACAGGGTAAGGCAGCGCCATTGCAGCAGCGCAGGGGCCAGAGCCTGCCGGGCCCCCAGGCCCACTGCAGAAGCATGCCCAGGTGCACACAGAGCCCACAGGAGCTTCAGGCAGTGCCATTACAGTAGCACAGGGACCAGAGCCTACCTTCTTCCACACCAACTGCAAAAATGCACCCAAGGACTCTGTATAGGTGAGTAGGGGAGCCTGCTAGAACCTCAGGCAGTGCCATTACAAGTAAAGCAGGGGCTGGAGCCTGCCTTCCTCCATGCTGACTGCAGAAGCCCCGGGACTCTACATAGGTGTGCG
Organism: Petromus typicus; assembly: GCA_004026965.1. NCBI lineage: Eukaryota > Metazoa > Chordata > Mammalia > Rodentia > Petromuridae > Petromus > Petromus typicus. The sequence continues at coordinate 2,171 of PVIR01019821.1, forward strand.
CTGAGCCCACTTGTCCTCAGGCAGCGCCACAGAGCTGTGCACAGGCCAGAGCCTGCCTGCCTCCACGCAGACTGCAAAAGCTCATGTAGGGACAGCATATAGATGTGCAGTAGAGCCCACCCACAGGAACCTCCAGGGGCGCCATTAGACGCTGCCCACAGGGCTGAGGCCTTCCTGCCTCCACACCAACTGCCAAAGTATGCCCGGGACATAGTATAGGTGTGCAGCCGTGCCCGCTGGAACCTTAGGCTGTGCCATTTGATGCTGCACACAGGGCTGGGGCCTGACTGCCTTCAAGCCAACTGCTCTGAGTGCACCCAGGGACATTCTGGGTAAAAGGTACTCAGCAGAGTCCCCTGGAATCTCTCGCAGCACCAGTAGACGCAGATGTACAGGGCTGGGGCCTACTTGCCTCCACAACAACCGCACTGCGTGTACCCAGGGGCACTTACTGTAAAAAGTGTGTGGAGGAGTCTGGGGAACCTCACACAGCACCTTTAGACTCGGAGGCCTGGGGGTGGGGTTTGCCTGCCTCCATGCCCACCACACTGAACACAACCAGCGACACTCTAGGTAAACTAGGCATCACCAAGTCCGCAGGAACCTCAGGTGACACAAAATAGACACCAGCACCTGGGACCAGGGCCATGTCGGCTTCCACTACCCAGTGCTTTTCAGTCAAGGTGATCTGACCATGCGGTCTGAGTGTCCTACATGGTGTGCCAACACTAGGGTTGTCCCATTACAGACTCTAGAACAACCCCGGAAACACTGAGATCTTAAGGGTCCTAAATATTAGGAAGAAAGAGACTTGCAACAAACATCGCCAGACAACAGGGCAGATATAAAGCCAAAACCAGCAGCAATGACAAAAACTCAGAGATGAGGGAACATTCAAAGTCTCAGATGCAAAGATCCTCACCCCGGTGTAACACAGGGGGAAGGGAAATAGACAAGTCTGAAGCTCAGTCTCCAGGGTTCTCAGAAATGGTAACCAAAGCAGATCTAGTAAAATGGAAATCAGAGCTGATCTCTGAGATGAAAACAGAGATAATGGACACAGTCACCACTAAGATTAATAAAGCTAAAGAGGAAATCAGGGAATTGATAGAATCTGAGATAGCAAAAGCAATGGAACCTTTTACACACCTATAAGTAGAGGAAATCAAGAAAGAAACTACAGTGCAGTAGAGGTCTAGGACCTTTAAGGAAAGGTGAGCGCAGGGCAGCAGGCTCGGAATAAGCGGGAGGGGACCGTGGGCTGGGGAGCGTGGTACTGGGTCACGTGGGGTGTTGTTTCTGTTAGTCATATCTGCAGCACATGGGGTACACACGCAGAACCGTGACACGCGGAGCTCTCTTCCATCCCCCCACCCCCAGCCTGGGACAGCTTCCACGTGCTCTGTGCAGGGGTGGGGCAGCTGACCCCAAGCAGACAGGTGGTGGGACACTGCTGGGGTGCAGGGCTGGGATCCACAGGCCCCAGACCCCGTGGGGATCTCGGCCACCACCACTGCAGAGCTAGCATTTTTCGTGCTGCTTTGAAAGATGTCTACCTATGAATGATGCTGGTCTCTGCCTCATATTCCCAGGTCACCCCAGGGCCTGGGCTGTAGCTGGGCTCTAGAGCGATGGTCTGACCTGAGAGAGGCCTTCAGTTCTATCTCCAGCACTGCAATAAATAAATAAAATCAAAAGATACTCAGCTCAGTTTTATTTCCATTTTTATTATAATATTTTCCATTCTGAAGAGGAATTCTTTTTGTAAGATAGTAAATTCTATCAAACCCTCCTTTCAAGTTTCTGACTCTAAGATCCTGGTCTGAGAAACCTCTCCTTCACCAAGATTACATAACTTGTCCACCATTTCCTTCCAATGTTTTCATGGCCTTATTATCTTGGGTTTAATTACTTTGATAAAGATCTTAGTTTATTACTGTGGTAATTTCCGTGGTGAGGGTTTTGCGGAATGGGGACAGTTGTGCTGCCGGCTGGCCTGCAAAGCCCTCGCTGCTGCGTCTTTCCTGCCTGTGCCTCTGCCCCGCCCCGATCTCATGAGGACCCGGAGCAGCGCTCTACCCTACAGCAGTGCAGCAATTACCACCAGTCACCATTTTCTCCCCAGAATTTCCTTGGCACTCCTCAAACAGCTCATTCGCAGATGCAACTCAGTCTTTGGCTTATGTCCGGCAAAGAAATCCTGCTGGGGCGCCGACCCGCGTTACGCTGCATTTCCAGGCCAGGGGAGAGTCCTGGAGTCCACCAGCCCTGATCACGAGCGTCCTGCGGAGTGTGCTAGAGTATCGTGTTTTAAACACTATTTTTATTAGGTTCTTATCAGGTTTTTCCATCTCTGCTAGGAGAATTTGGAAGTTTTTGCAACTTTCTGCGACAGTTTCTGGAGCAGTTTCAGTACCACAGCAACCTGTCCGGCAGCTCTGGCCTAGTCACGGTGATGAGGCGCTCGCTGGTGTGTGGCAGAGTGCTGATTCTCGGCAGTGGAAAGGTCTGTAAAAGCCCCCCTGACCTTGCCGGTGGCCCACCTGACCCACGCCTCCGCATCGCAGTCTGTTCCCCAGAGAACCCGCGTCCTCCCACGGTCTGACTGGCAGCCTGCCTGCCCACTCCAAGCTCCTGCCACCCCACTCACGTCCCAGCCCCTCTGCTCCTCTGGGCAGTCCAGCCAGGGCCCCTCACCCGTCTCCACGAGACCCCCTGTGCTCCCCGCTGGTTCTGCACCTCCCTGATCCCGGCACTGTAACCCGCCCTTCCACCAGATGGCACTGGGCAGCCACAGTCACAGCCACCATACTTTTTATCACAACTAATAAAGACACTCGTGAAACAGGACTTCCAGAGTTGCTTCAGAAAGTGGCAAGAATATGGAATAAGTGTGTTCCAAGTGTGTTCCATATTTTGAAGAGAATTCATGGCAAGGGCCCTTTCTCTGTAATGAGTTGTCACATTCCCATCACCACTCGAGTCTCCGTGTTTTTTGGCTCTCTGCCAAGGCCGCCCTGCCTGAGGCTCCCACAGACTCCAGGCGCAGGTGGGAAGAGACCCACAAGCCCGCCACTCTCAGTGGTATGGGTCCACCCCTCCCTGAGCCCAGTGTTTCCATCCAGATTTCCTAGAAGCCTTGTTCTCTGCCCCTCTCTGAGGACACCGACCAGATGTTTTCTAACATGTCCTGTTTCCTGGAGAAAAGGTCTGCTCTTTCTCCATGTCCACTGGATACCACACTGTTTTCCTGGAGCTGCAGGATCACCCCAAGGGACTTCCCTTTCAGGTTTGCTTCTACTTGGAAGGGGAAAACATGTACCCCACTTGGCACTGCCCACCAACATTGGATGTGGCTATCCGGGCTTCAGCAGACAGAGGTGGCACCTCGATCTTGGGCCTGAGAAACATTTTTACATCCAATTTTATAAGCAGCTGACTAGGGTATTCTGGTAGAACAGGCAAGGACACCAATAGCCCTCTTTTCTCCTCTCACTTTTATCTTTTTAGAACTATTAATAAGCACATCTTGAAGGGCTCGCTCTACACAAAACAGATGGCATCACTATGCACAGCAACTGGCATCCTGCCACCTCATCCCCCAGCCCCACTGGCAGGGACCGCTCGACAGACGGCGACCTTACACTCAGGAGGGTGAGGGAAATGTGGAGCTTACAGCTTGGTAAATGTGGAATGTGCCCGGTCACCACGTTCCCCTCTATTCCACAGGGGAGAGAGCATCTCAGACTGGAGCCCAGAGGCAGGATATAGGCAGCAGGACGGGACGGCGTCGCTTCCCTCTGCCCTTCTGGGGCACTGTGGGTCAGGGGCGGACTGCGCTCTTCTCTTGCTACCTCCTCTGGGGGCCAGAGCCCCTGCCAGCACCAGTGGTGTCCGGCACAGGAAGGCCCTGCTGCCCTGTGCTCTCAGCCACCTCTTACCCATCTCAGACCTGGCGGGACGCATATGATGGGGACCCTGGACTCGGGGGGCTGAGGGAGCTCCGTCCTGTCTGGCCCTGGAGTCTGTGCTCATCTTCTGCTGCTGGCCTCCTGCCTGGATCTGGTCATGGTCCCATGAGTCCCTTGGGATCGTGTGTGGGAAGCCTGGCACCTCTGTGGCAACAGAACCTTTGAGAGGTGGTAGTACAGGCTGCCCTAGCGGGCCGATGCCATTCTCCAGGGACTCAGACAGTTCCTAGGGGCCAGGTGACGGGAGGGGGACTACTACAAGCAGACTCAGCAATCACAGCAGCCCGAGACACCGGGGCTCTGGAACCCCAGTCCTCCCACACTGGATGGTTCTGGGCCTGTCTCGGGCACCTCCGTACAAGCGGCCCTGCAGATCCTGTCTGGTCTCGAACTCGACGTGAACTACTGCCTATTACCTTTGCCACGCCTGGTCTCTTCCTTACTGGGTATGAAGTGAACCATTGTTTTTCCAGCTTTTGGAGAAAGAGTCTGGAAATAACAAGCAACAGTTCCATGAAATTCAAGGAAATGTCACGGTCACTTAGGGAATGCGGTCCCCTAGAGCCCTGACCACCCTCCCTCCCCTCCTCCCTTCCTGACATCAAGTGTCTTTTGTTCTTGTTTTTTGGGGGGTTAGACGCTTGCTCATCTTTCTAACCCTCCCTTAGACCACTCCCTGGAGGAGCCCATCTACTGGCCTCCACGTCACCCACACAAAGAGCCTCCCTGGATATTCCAAGATTCCCACCTTAGTGTGTGAAATTCCCTTGCGGGTAAAATTCCAGAAGCACGAAATGTGGAGGTGTCCAGTCGTCCTTGAAGAACTAAACACACGGACTGTGCTTTAGCACCTGACAAGCAGCAAATAGAATATCCAGGGTACCAGTCAGTGCAGGCAATGTTTTGTTCTAGTAGCAAATCTCTGCCTTAGAACAACAAAGATTTGCATGCTGCTATGTGACATAGTCACTTGACATTACCAAAGGGGCTCCTCACAGAGCAGCTGCTGATTCCACTTCCTGACCCCGAAGACAAGCGCGAGTTGGGGAGCCTCACACTGTCTCCCAGCTCTGGTCTCGTTTCCACTGCGCCCTCGTCTGCAGGAGTCATCACCTGGCTCTGCCCACCTACAGGAGACTGAAGCACAGTCCCCCTAATGCCACAGGAAAAGAAGTATGGCAAACAGCACCAGCAACACTGCTCCAACTACATCTGTCCCCTGGGCGTTGGCCCCAGCACCAGGGAGGCCCATTCCCTAGACGGTTGTGCCAAGGCAGGAGATGAGGTTGTCCACCTAGGAGCGGAGGGCAGAGAAGCTACTTTTCACCTCAGAGAAGACCTCCCAAGACTGCAGGATGGTTTTAGCTTTTCTTTCCTGCTGCTGCCTATGTTTCCAAGCTTATTTGCTACTTGAGTTACACTCAAATGAGCTTGAGGACTAGCACTAATTTTGCAGATAAAAAAAGTGAACAAGTGTTAATTATACAATGGTATCTTGATGGAATCTCTCACCAATCAAGGGCAGAACCGAGCTGAGTATTTCCTTCTCAGGAAGTCAGTGTTTTCCAAGGGCAGTGTGCGCAGGGCAGGTTGCTGGCCAGCAGACAGTGAGAACTCCCCAGTTCTCTTCTCAGTTACACTGGGGAGCCAGACTGCGTATCTCTAGATCTGCTCTGTCCTGAAACTCTATGAATGTAAGTTATTTTTAAAAGTCTACTTTCACTGCTGCCATTACAAAGAACAACCTCATCTCTCAGCCTCCCTGCTCTGAAGCCCTGGGGGGCTATCGTGCTCAGATAAAGTCCCTCTTCCTCCGCCCCACCCGGGCAGGACCTGCTCCCACCTGAGGGTGTCCCCCACCTCCAGTGACACCCAGCACTCCCAGTGCACAAACCCAGGTAGCCTTCCTGAGCCTCTACTCCTGTTTCTCACAGACGATTCAAATTAAACTATGCCGGAGGTGATAGCTTCTCCCCCCAGCCTGGTCCTCTCCCGAGTCATCCACCCCTGGGCGCCAGCAGCTCTCAGGGTCGCAGCTGTGTGGACGCCTCCCCGGCTGTGCAGCCCAGGCTCCTGCCACGGAGCGGAGCTGCTCCCTCCATGGGGCTCGACCACACCCCTCCCGCCGCCCCACGAACGAACGTGGTTGTGAGTCTCCTGGGCGATCGCCATTGTCCGTGCTGTCTGTGAGGCTCAGCTCTGGCTCTCCTACAGACTGCGGGGTGAGCAGACTGAAGGGTGGATGGCCCTCACCACTTGTACAAACTCTGCAGTGCAGCCCAGTCCAGACATCCAGAGAGCCTCAGACCACTCACTTCTCCAACCTCGCCTCGCCCAGGACCCGGACTCGCTGTCCTTCCGCGGCCTGTGGTGCTGTGATCCTGCCCCTGCCCAGGTACCCTGTCCCTTCCCGTCCCTCAGGCATGTTTTCTCTGCACATTTGGCCCAGCCTGTGCCTGACCTCCCTTCCCCTCAAAAGCCCACCTGATAGCTCCTGCCTCCTAGGTCTCCTCTCTCTTCCCACATCACCAACACACTTTTAACCACACAGCCACTTCCACGGATGGTCAAGTGCTGCACACAGAGCTGTGGGCTCCAGAGCACGAGCTCCTACCTCTGCACTCAGCGCTCCGTCCAGCCCTTCCACAAACTAGCACAGGCTGTGGCCCTTAATAAGCAAATACACAAGAAAATATCTGTATACTAAGTGAGTATGTCTACTCTGACTAGCTTCACAAAGACTTTTCTAAATTCATTCAACTTGTCCCCTCAAAAAACCCTGCAAAATGACAGATGCACGGAACTACTGAATACGCTGCAATTTCTACAAGGTGAAGTAAAACCAGAACCGCCCGGCAGGAGCAGGCTAGTAACCTGAGCCCCTCCCACAGCAGAGGGCTGGCCCAGGCCCGCATCGGAGCCTTCCTGTGCCGCTACACAATCAGCACAGGATGACGCTCCTGCCCGATAAAGGAGGCAGGGGACACATTTATGTACTGTTTTAGTTAAAAGTGAAATGAAAACAAAATTAAACTTAAAAATAGGTCAAAGCGTAGAAAATAGGAAACAGGAGACAGGAGTAGAAGCTATGCTGTTTGGATACATTTGGTTTATACTTTTGACTGTGAAATCTCACAGATATGTTATATAATAACAAAATAAAGCTAAACCAAGATGAAAAAGATCCCTGAAACTCTAAACAAAAACAATGACCCTAACTATGTGCAAGGTTGACAGTTTAACTGCAACTCTGCAGTACAGAAGTGGAACCGTTTATGCATAATGGACTACTTCTTAAGGACAAAAAAAATACAACAACATTTTTAGCAGTATCCAAGAGTCTTATGTCTATTAAAAATAAGTGGTACTATTGATATTGTTGCTCTAAAACTATGCATATGCACCAGTGTTCTGAGAAATCAAGAACTTTTAATGTGAACATAAAGAAAATTAACATAAAATTTTAAAAGTTAAAATTGCCTGGAATTTTACATTTGACCTAGAAACACAAGAGTATAAATTAATAATGTATTATTCTCCTTCAAATAAAAACGAGTATGTACTTTCTAGCCTAATGAAATACATTTTTCTTAGATTTCCAAGAAAAACACCTAGAAGCAATGAAAAACAAAGTAGTCCTGATTACCTTCAGCCCCCAGACCTTAGTTTCTAAATGTTCTCCCTAGGGCTCCCCTGGGGAGGAGTCTGATTCCAGCTCTCATTAGAAATTTGATGAGCTGATTCTACAAGGTTTCATCTCACAAGAAGACAAGGACAATAACCAAAGCTATTGGAGGCCTGTCAGGGAGACGCGGGGCCCGGCGTGAAAGGTTTCTCTCTCTTCCAGAACTGCACGAGTGAAGCATCGAAAAGAACAACGCTGGCAAGAGTGAAACAACATCAAAGAAGCTAACGTCCAGGAGACCACATCCAACCACCACCCCAGCCCTGAAACAGGAGAAAAAAAGCACCTACTGGACTCTCATACGGGCTATCTTTGGGGGGAACCTGATCAGTTCATGGCCAAAATTTACTTTCTATGGAAAAACTCTAGGTAATACATACACAAAGAATTACTTTGTTAGATAATCACCATCTCCCAAACCTAAAATCTTGAGTTACGACCTGAATGCCGGCTGCTTGTGCTTCCAGATGGTCTCAGATACAGATTTGATCCTTAAAGAGTTCTGGAAGGAACATGACAACATCCTTTTCTGTGTGCAGTTAACTGGGGAATCCCTGGCCAGTGTCTCTAAGGACACTGAGATCTGCCTGTGTACAGGAGATTCTCTGCAGGCTGCGTAGGGGAGCCTGAGCCTTCACTGACCAGCTGAGTTACAGCCAGCCTTGTGAATGAACTGAGTTTGAAAGTCAGGAGTCCACTGTTTCCCACTGTGAGTCTGCACATCCACACAGGACAGGAGCAGCTTCCCTGAACCCTGGTGACACAGCAGTAACAGGGATTATTTCTCTCCAGCCTCAGTATCTAATCAGTTCACAAAGCACAACGGAGAAGCACAACACCGCAGAATGCAGGCAGCCAAATACATGGGGACATTCTACAGGCACAGTTCAGTTTCTTCAAATAATAACTAATCACAGAAAGGGAAAGAAATAATGTGTGTGTATGTGTGTACGCGTATATGCACCAAACAAGGTGTGTAGCCTTTTATTTGTGTTGTAATCAGCTAGGAAAATAATCAGGGGAATTTGAGCATGGGCTGGATATTATGTGATATGGAGGAATTCTCTTCATATCCCTAGTGTGATAATCGTATGTCACTGTTCACCAGTATCTTTCTCTTAGATACACAGTTCCGCATTTATGAGCAGAAGGTGTGATATCTGAATTTTTTCTTACATTATTCAGTGAGAGAGAGTAAGACAAAGATGAGGAGGGTGAGTTAGAGTGAGACACTAAAATGCATATAGCCAAAGCTTTCTACTTATTTCCGTAAATATCTGCTTTCTGCAGAGATTAACAAATGATTGCTTCTTTCACAGAATATGAATCACATGAGGTTTTGTGTCAGTCACTTTAGTTGTAAATTTAAGGCTAAAGTATCCTCTACCTCTTAGCCATGTGCCTCTCTCCTCAGTGCAATGGCCAGACAAAAGCCAGGCCCCTCCCCCACACCTGGGGTCCTGCAGGGACAGCAGCTCAGCGGTGGCCACAGTCACCAGCCTCCCTTGCCCCAGCCCAGCCCCAACCAGGTGTTGCAGGGCTGCTCTGGGGGGGCAGGTCCTCTACCTCCTGATGAGTCAGGGCGCGAGGGGGACCTGCCCTTTTCCTGCCCTTTTCTTTTCTGCTGTTCTCCCTTTCTTTCTTCTTTCTTTTCTTATGGCCTGTACATGAGTAGACCCTTGACTTATTTTTGCTCACTTAATTTTACTGTGAAATAGGTACATTCTATATATACATCATGATCACGTTCAACACTGACAGTCTGTACCAGTATATGACATGACTTGATTCTCATTTTTTCCCATTCCCCTAGACTCTTGACTTATTAATTCAATCCATTGCCAGAGAGTGGCTGTAACTCAAGTTGGTCAATTGCCTTCGAAGTTCTTCTCCTATGTAATTTTACACCACACTTTCTTCCAGGCAGATCTTAGTGTCCTTAGAGAGACAGTGGGCCAGGATTTCTCAACCAGAAGAGATTTTACCCCACACAGGGAAGGATGTGTCATGTTCCTTCCAGAACTCTCAGGGTTAAATCTGTATCTGAGACCATCTGGAAGCACAAGCAGCCGGCACTCAGGTTGTAACTCAAGATTTTGGTCATAGCTAAAACTAAAATTCTGGTTGTAACCCAAGTTGTTCTCACACCAGGCCAGTTGTAACTTGACAATCTGCTGAATGTCTCCTCCACTTCCACCGAATGGATTTTCCAGTTGGCCGATGAAGGCTCAGGCTCCTCTGCACAGCTTTCATAGTCTCTCCTCTGTGTACAGGCAGATCTGAGTGTCTAGAGAGACACTGGCCTGGGACTTCTCAATTAACCCTACAAGGAAAGGATGTTGTCATGTTCCTTCAAGAACTCTCAGGGTTAAATCTGCATCTGAGACCATCTGGAAGCACAAGCAACGTGCATTCAAGTCATAACTCAAGACTTTGGTCAGAAGTTAAAACTAAAACTCCAATTGTAACCCATGTTGTTTATATGTCAAGCTGGTCATAACTCAAGGGTCCTCTGTATGCACTTTGACTGGAGACTCAAGTCCAGGCCTTAGATTAGAGAGGTGTAGACACCTCTCCCTGCTTCCTTCTGCTAAGTCACCTGTCTGTCTCCTCTGAGAATCCTCTGCCTGTTCTTTTCCTGAAAGGCTCTTGTCTTGGGAAGATGGTCGAGAGGGTCTTTCGTAGACCTCAACTAACCTGAACTACTGCCCCCACAGAGAACCATGTGGAAATCACAGACAGCAGGAAAGCCAAAGATGCACTGTGTCAGTGCCACAGGGACTGTGGATGCAGAAGGCTGTGGGGCACCCATTATGAAGATACTATGGACAAGGTCACCCTGTCAGTGGTGGCCTGTCACTTGAAGGAAATAGGACAGTGTGGCAGGGCCAGCTGAATTGGGATCACAGAGGTACTGGTTTAGAACTCAAGCTAGCTGGATACAGCAGTACCTCAGCTTACAAACTTGATTCATCCCATGATTCCGGAATCTCATGTTCATGAAGGAAACACAGCTATGGTCATGTTTATCACCTGATGCAGAGTTCACAAACAAAAATACAATTTTGTCAAATGCTTCTATGAACTAGATTGTTCACACACAAAAGCACTTGTGAGCCGAAGCAGCACTGAACTTCAACATGGACAGTAACTCTCGCTTTCTGGGCCTCCAGTTCCCCTGTGCACTGAGCTTGGAGACCCTTGGCACAGGCTCACTGTAGAACATCACATGTGCCTTGAGCCCGCACGTGGACCCCCAGCGGGGTCCTTGTGAATTCCAAATGGGTTACTTTGGCAGCTGAACTGGATTTTCTGGAACATTGTGTCCATGCTCACAGCAAACAGCTTGTTTGTCTTCTCATCCCATTCCAGAAGCTTTCCTTTATCTCTCGGGGTTTCCGGCATGGCCTCCAGCCCCCTTCCAAGTTCAGGACTCTCGTTTTCAGCCAGCATCCTGGTCACTGTTCTCGATAAGGCCCCAGGAGAGAGAAGCTCTGGCAGGGCCACCGCATCTGCCTCACTGGCGAAGAGGGAGGACAGTTCTCTGCTCATCTGGAAATGATGAGCGATTTCCTGTGTCAGCCAAGCAACTTGCTAATTAATGACCCAAGACTGTCTGCCGTCCAGCTCGCTTGTCTTTCTTGCGTGGAAACATTAAGCGCAGTGTGGGAATCTCACTCAGTCCGAGGTTTCTCCTCGGCCCTTGTCTTAAAGCTTGAAGTCCTGAAGTGGATGCTGATGCTGAAGGTTCAGTGTGCTCCAGGGACCCCAGATACGTCTGGGGCGGAGCGGAGTGGAGGTAACCTGAGCTGAGAGCCAAGCGTGGGCCAGAGAGGAAAGTGCAAGGTCCTCACATTTTTGTCCCTTTAGTCCTCAGGGAAGTCTCTGGAGGACTACGAGGTGGCTGTGATCATGCCATTTGGAGATGAAACTGATGTTCTGGGAGGGTAAAAAATGTGTGCTGGGTCACAGAGCTAGCAAATGCTTCAGCTGAGATCTCAACATAATTGGCTTGACTTCAACCACTGTCTGTAGCCACTGCATGACACACTCCAAGGAAAGCCAACAAGCTGCACCATGTAACCAGAGTTACATACATACACAAGCAATTACGGGCGCGACATACACAAAACTCAGGATTTGACAAGAGGCCATGATCAAGGAAGAACACAAAGGTAGTTCTCAAGCTACGTGCTAAGTCTGTGAACACTCATATTGTGTTAGTTTTTTTTTTTAATTCAAGTGAGTATGAGAGAAAAGAGCTAGTCTTCTTCGAAACCTAGATACCTGCAACAGAGCAATAATAGTCAAAACCAAGATGTAGATAAGCCCATTTGTCAGAGATCTTGTGCAGAATACTATGCTTGGTGCTATTAGATAATAAAAAAGAAAACATAAAAAGAAAGTCCCAACTGCTCTATACAACAAGGACCCTCACAAAAGTGTGGAATGATTCTTCACCATCTTACAGACTCTGCAAAGATTATCTGGCCTATTTTAGGATTTTTCTCTAATGTAGAGAAAAGATACCCAGAAAAGGATGGGAGTTCAGCCCTGCTCTGCTGCACCTCCGGGGCCTGCAGTCTGGAAACAATCTCTGGGGCACTCCACTCTTGCCACCCTGGCATAGGCAGGGAGGAGCTATGTCCCCCTCTGCTTCCTGAATCCTTTGCAAAGGAGCAGAAAACCAGGCCCTAGCATGACCACCTCCAATGGTGGGTCAGCCAGTGCCACCACAGGCATGTGGGCAGTTCAAGGGCCACCTGCTGGAAGGGCAGGACCTTGAGACAGGCATAGCCCACCCGGGAGAGCCCTGAAAGTCTCACCTGTGGCATCAGAGTGCACATGCCTCGCCAGCCCATGTCCTGGGTGCCAGTGGCTTTCTGTGCCCACTCGCCTGGGCACACTCCCAGCCCACACACAGATTCCTGCCACAGTAGAAATTGTGTGTCATCCAGAAGTCCCTGTCCGGCCCCCCAGCAGGACACGGTAGCCTCATTTGGTCACGGCGGGGACTAGGAGAGATGGGTGGACTCCTCAGCAAGTTCTGCTCACGCCTGCCCCTGCCAGCCCCGGAGCAGGTGAGGGGTGAGCGAAGGGGTGCAGAGGCCTCTGCGCAGTTTCCCTGCAGCCTCTTGGAGTCCACCAGAATAGAACCTAAGCCGGCGCCCTTTTCCTAGCGTGAACCTCTCAGGACACACCCACCTGCGCTGGAATTGATTGCTCTTCGCTTCCTTTGTGAGTTCTGTGCCACACAGCTCAGTGCTTCCCGGGATTTTGCACCAGGTAATCCTCCAACAGCCCAAGCAGCTGGAGATGACCAAGTGTGACCTCCCCGAACGTGGGCCGTACACACCGGTTCGGAAGGGCACCAGAGGCCACTCTCAGACTATCAAACCGCCAGAAGGGCATCTTGGTCTCTTACTTTTGTTGGGTAATTCTGGTTTATTTTTAATGACTCAAACTGGAGAAAAAGAAAGTCTTGGGTAATCATTTTATAGCAGCAGTACTGCCAAGCCAGTGGGCTGACAACTTCCCAGAATCATATCTGCCCAAAATTAATCTGCCCCAAATTAAGGGAAGTTTAGATTTCAGCAAGTTGGAGCAGTTCGCAGAAGAAGCAACGCCCTGACCTCTGGCAGAGAAAAGTAGAAGTTGGTTCTTCTCCATTCTTTTCTGTTAACCAAGCTTCTCTCAGTTTTTTAAGGGTCACAACCCACTCTACAGATCTCAAGCTATCCCTCACTCGGAGTGGGATGGAGAAAGCATCAGCCACATGGGGAAAACACTGTGATTGTCCCTTACTATGGTTCAAGCACACATGAAGTTTCAAACACCAGAGCCATCAGAGATGGCAGGAAAAGTGTCTTCCTTCTGAGAGGTGGCAGCCAGGGAGAAAGCAAGCAAAAGACAAGGCAGGCCACGATGGAGATGACACATCACAGACATCTGTGGAAAATGTCGCCCAATATTAGGAAAAGCTTTCAGAGGAAATGGAACTCAAGGTGGAATATTCAGCCCTGAAACCATGAGTTTGGAGAAAAGACTTACATGGAAGTAAAATGTGCAGAAAAATTTTTTAAAGAATAGCTCAGTGGGGCCGGGGAGTTAGCTCTGTGGTTCCAGCGCCTGTCTTGCAAGCGCAAGGGCCCGGGTTCGATTCCCCAGTAATCACATAACAATACTGGGTGTGGAGACCCACACCCAGCAGCAACCAGTACCACATACCACAGTGCTGGGCGTGGTGGCTCACGCCTGTCATCCCAGCACTCGGGAGGCAGAGGCAGGAGGATTGTGATGTGAGTTTGAGGCTGAGCTCAGGGCCAGCCTGAACCGCAAAAAGCGAGACCCTGTCTCAAAAAATCCTAAAAAAAAAAAAAAAAAAAAAGAATAGCTCAGTGTATTAAAAGGACCTCTAACAAGAACATCAGGTGAGCAGCAACCACGGCCTTTCTGGACTCCTCTTGCTTCACGTGCATGTCAGCCTTATCTTACCATTCACTGAACAGCTCTCACACCCACATCACAGCTATCATGAACTACCCGGAGAAGGTGTGCTGATCCAGACTGGCCTGGGTGTAGGCCCAGCCAGAGCCCTCTGGGTTTGCCGAGAGTTTTTCAAAAGGACTGAAGGCTTGCCACAGGGCTTCTGCCCTTGGACCAGCGTCTGTGAGTCCTCCTCCTGTGTGGCAAGCATGATGCAAAGATTATGATAATTCATTTTTAAAGTAAAACAAACACATTAGCATTGATATAATCCATAACTAAAAGAGCTGGTGAAACAGAAATTCATGTGAACATCTTATTTGAGCAAGAAATTTGCCAGATGATGAGTTAAACTTCACAGTCCAGCCAAAGTACTTATCATACTTGCAAAGGGCAGGCTGTCTCCGCGGTTTGCACAATGCTATCTCAGCTAACTTTTTTCCAGTACAGTATCACTTTCACTGTTGTGTTCTCAATTTTAAAATAACCTTTTTAACTGGCATCTGTCAGGGCATGTATTGCTACATGACCTGCATGTCATGCCATGCAGTAAGTTATACCAAAAACCATAGTTTTAAAGGAAGAACAGACACCACTGCCATATTTATCACTATGTCTAAATAGACTTTAATATCTAAAATTATTGGATTAGATTGATCAGTTTTACAAGAAAATCAAACCACACAATTCATCAGTGCCCAATGTTGACTTATGTATAGATAATATTTCATTTTCCCACAGTGTTATTACATAAAAATTGTCTAATTTCACCATAGGAAGTTACATGCCATTTAACTACCTGAAAAAAAGGTGAGAGTAACAAGACTATTTCTGTCTGAAATGCTCCAAAATATGATTACATATGTGAATGTCATTGCGGCAGACAGTAATTTTTTTTCCAGTGCTGGGAACTGGAGCCAAGATCTTAGCACACGCTAGTCAGGTGTCCTACCCAGAATACTGGCTCGCATTATTTCAGTCGCTCGGTTTGCAGGCAGCAGAAGACTTCAGCATGGTGCTGGCTTATTTGTCTACCGCAAGGTGAAGGGAATAGAGGCACAGCAGTGTCACAGGAAAGACAGGTGTGCAGGGACCATCCACCATCCCGGCCTGCCATCATTAGTGCATTACAAAACAGTTGCCCTGCTGCCATGGCACGTATCCCTATTCCAAGATGGGAAAGACGAGATGGTGGTGAGGGCAAAGACAGGCCAGAGGCATGACCTAGCTGCATCTGGTCATCAAAAAGCATTTTCTGCTCTAAGTTTCACCTGCTAACTCCCTTTCTGTCTAAACGGCAAGAGTACACACTGACACACCAGAGCTCTTCAGGCGAGGAGACACTGGGGAGCACTGTGAGGGCAGCTGTCGGTTCGTGAGCTCAGGAAGGCTGCTTCAACCTCTAAAAGCTGAGCGTGCGCTCTGCCGGCCGAGTGGAGCGGAGCAGCAGGCAGGAGTGCGGCTCCCGGGTGGAGGGTCTACAGCAGATCTGACTTGACCTGCCCTCCCTGCTGCGGTGCCTGGTGGCTCAGAGGACACTGAGACTTGCAGTGACAGCTCCTC
Source organism: Petromus typicus (assembly GCA_004026965.1). Taxonomy (NCBI): domain Eukaryota; kingdom Metazoa; phylum Chordata; class Mammalia; order Rodentia; family Petromuridae; genus Petromus; species Petromus typicus. The sequence goes on from PVIR01019821.1 coordinate 17,876, forward strand.
TCTGGATGTGACACTTGAGCAGGAAGTAAACCTTTGCTCCACAGAGAAGTTTGATACTCTAGTTTCTTTCTCTCAGATCCTACCAATCGTTTGCCTTTCACTACTAGGTCATTAGGATCTGGGGTTTGTTTGTTTTACCATAAAACCTGGCCTCACCTGACAAGCTGATAGTCAACTAATATTGGATTCATCTGTGTGTTTACTACATAGGTGGGGATATATTAAAAGGCTGTACATGTTTAATAACTAGTCACATTCCTTTAATTGTAGAGTTAGAACTTAAATGATCTACCTACTTAACAGCGTACTTTAGGGTGACAGTGTTTTGGACATAGAAATCACCTCAAGTATACGCAGGGAAGGAATTAGCCCCACTATACAAGATGAAGTGGTTGGCCCTCTGCTATCATCTAAGGCCAAGCAGAATGATGGTTTCCTTCTTACTGGTTTTGGAACTATTTCAGATGTATGGGGTATTGTAACAATAGTACAAAGAAGTCCCCTTCAGGGCTAGGGATTTAGCTCAGTGGTTCTGGCGCCTGCCTTACAAGCACAAGGGCTTGTAATCCCCAGTAACCACAACAATACCAGGCTTGGAGACTCACACCACCAGCAATCAGTACCACATACCACAGTGCGGGATGTGGTGGCTCACGCCTGTCATCCCAGCACTTGAGAGGCAGAGGCAGGAGGATTGCTGTGAGTTCAAGGTTGAGCTCAGGGCCAGCCTAAACTACAAAAGCAAGACTGTATCTCAAAAAAAAAAAAGTCCCTTCAACTTCACTCAAACCACACCTGCCTGGCTTGCTCCTGATGATCTGGACAGTTCTTTGCCTTCTGGACAAGTTCATCTGTCTTTGCTTCAGTGTGGAGTGCTGGATCTCCTTGCCTGACCCTAAGACACTCCCACCCACACCCTTTCTGCAGATGAACTTGTGCACACCTGCGGATTCAGTTATACACGGTGGCATATACTCTCCAGCATAAGCCTGGAGAGCTACAGGCCTCAGTCCCACACTCTGTCCCCACTTCCTCGCCAGTGTGTGTGGTAACATGCAGCTGTTAAGTTTGTATCAGCTCCTAAACCTCTCAAATCCCCTCAAACCAAAGTCCAAAACAGAACTTGCTGTTTTCTCCACCAAGCCACACACGGTTTTCTGGTCTTCTGGTGTTTTCTGCTTCACCAAACTCTGCTCTATCCATCAGGGAGCCACCAGAGATCTGGATCTTGGGGTCCTGCTTTCTGTCTCCACCACCCACCTTCCACATCCCATCTTACAGTCCCTGCCCCGAGAAGCTGCCTTGATACACTTGGACCCGCCCCATCACCTGGCCAGCACAGCATTTGGAATTTTATGACACTATCTATACAACACTATCTTCTACTTCCTTGACTGGACACTAAGCTGTCTGAGGAGAGGACTATTCCTCTATCTGTAGACCCTGCCTCCTCTCTACGCTCCGCTCAGGGCCCAAAAGGATCTGTGAAATGAACAAGCAGCTTCCAATCTGTGACCTGCTCCTGACGCCCAGATCCCCTCCTCCCTGGTGGATCGCTTCCCCTTATTGAGTCAGAGCTCAGTATTCTCCAGGGATTTCTTCTCAGGGTCAAGCCAGAACTTTTACATTACGAATATTGTAGGAACTGAGGCCCTGTAATTTGGTGAAGGAGAACTCATCTTTGTTCAAGCTTATAGTCGGTGCAGCAAACACACAGTCACCTGGGGGGGCGCCGTGGGAGGTGGGCACAGTGGAAGCCAAGGCCACAGTGGAAGCTTTCCTGCGGACCCTCGGGGACCCTCCTCAGTGTCGGTGCTTCGCGTGAGGAGGAAAGACCTCCCTCGGTCATGGTGGGTCGAGGCCCGGCACGTCTGCTTCTGAAGTCTCCCTATAGCTGGTGCAGGTCACATACTGAAGGAAATGAAAGGCGAGAGAGTAGAGTAAAGGAGTACTGTGGAGTAAGGAAGGGAAGCACAGACTGTACATGCTGAGTATCACCCTGTCTGTGGTCTTGGGAGCTGCTCCTGAAAGGACTTGGACAGGGACTACGGGAGAAGGAGGTAGAGGAGGGGCCTGGAGAAACACGGTGCACGCAGCTGCCCGGTCAGCTCGACAAGTAGCCTCCAGGAGGACACAGCAGGCCAGGCGTGCCTGTGGTCTCCGGGCCAGCGGAGAAGGTTGTACCTCCCTCTGGCTGGGCTGATGGACTTGCTCTGTCTTGGGCTGGAAGAAAAAATGGGTGTCTTTCCCCGCACCCTCCAAGGACCAAACAGCTCAGACTTACAACCCTGGAGCTCGCTCTGCTGAATGTCACCCGGTCAGGCAGCTCCTACTAGGGCGGGCGATAGCGTACGAACTGTTGAGTGGAGAGTGACACTAGGGACAGCTGTTGTCCCTCCCGATCCATCCCAGCTTCTTAGTTTAGTCCCCAAGTTCCCCATGTTTGTGAGATTTCCTCCAGGACCCTTGGAGCCAGTTCAGGGGCTGGAGTGGGGTGCCCTTCAGCTCCAGGACTGCCTGAACCTGTGGCTCCCCATGCTGACAGGGGCCCCCAGGGAGGCCACGTGCGGTGGAAATCACACTACCAAACTTTTCCATTCCTGCATCGATGTCATGGAAAAGAAGGAACCTGCACCGCTGCCATTTTCTCTGGAAACATAAAACAGGCTTTTAAACATATAGAGCTCTTCTTCGCTACTTTGCTAGTTGTCTTTTTATATAGACTTTTGCAGATTCAGAGCTTTAAAGAGCCAGCCAGGCCTAGCCAGAGATGTGAGGGCTCAGCGGTTGGTAGGGGTGACTGCACAGCCCCAGAGGGTGGTGGGAGGTGGCCAGCAGCAGTGCCCTGGCCTCTGTGGTGTTAGCTGTGGGCTCCACCAACCCCAGGAGGGTCAACCGTGCACCGCAATGAGCTGGACATGGATGCTTAGGGCTCTGGGGAAGCTCAGACTGCACATGCTGGGTGTGGATGTGTCCTTTCGGCCACACTGGGGTGGGGGAGCTCAGGGCCCACTCTGTCCTGGGGGGCAGTCAGGTGCCAGCACTCCCAGGTGCAGGAAATGCTCAGTCATGACTTCGCTGAATATCTCTCTGTCAGGCAGCTCCTACTAGGGCCAACGAGACACATTTGGGGACTCGGTCGGTTGGCAGAGACAATTATTGATTCTCTCATGCACTGAGGGAGCAGAAGTCTAGGGGTAGGGGAGGCCCAGGCATCAAACTGACTTCCTGCAAATGTGCAGGGAAGTGACCTCTGCTGCCCCACGCTGCCACCTGGCTCCCTGCTCCAGGACTTGACTAATTGGCATCTGGCAGGTGTTAGGAAAGAGCTGCAGGGCCGGTGACGCCACGGCGAGCCACACAGCCCCGCCTCCGGCGCGGCGCTGAAAAGCCTCTGTTCAGCAGGTTGCCAGAGGATTCCTGCTTTATTTCGGTAATCCTCCTCGTAGGTTCTGGCTCCAGTCAGTCTTGGGACAATCTAAGTGTCCTTCTTTTCCCACGCCCCAAAACGGCTCCAGCGCCCTCAGGGCTCCCCCGTCCCGGGCCCCTCCCAGGCCCAGCCACACTTAGCAGCAGCAAGAGTCTCAGAGGCTCCCATCCCTCGGGGCAGGGTGTCTCCCCTCAGCCTGCGACTCTCGGGGAGTTCCAAAGAGTCCTTCTCACTCCGCTGTTCCCGGCTCGGAGTCTAGAGGCAGTTCAGAGACTTCAGATGGGTGGTCTGGTTCCCTCTGTGACTGGGGATGATCCACTCCGGCCGGGTGGAATAGGAACTACCCCATGACGTTCGATGTGGGTTCATCAGGAACAGGCAGCGAATGCACAGAAGGTCCCCGACAGTGGAGCGAACACACAGGACCCTCCGCCTGCCAGCTCACAGCTTTGAAAACCAAAAACTGCTCAGAGAACTGAGTCTGTAGATTAAAAAATAATCCCACAGCAAGAGGGAAGTAAGGTACTGAGGTTAGCCAGTAGCCGGGGACTACAGGAAGCTGGTGAAGAGTCCTAGAGGGCTCGTCAACATATTACTCTGTGCTGTGCTGAAGGTTCTTTAATATTCAGTCTTGGGACTTTTCTTCATGTAATTTACACACATTGTAAGTGCTTGAAAAATATCTGTAATGGAGTTCCCACAACACAGCTATCATCAACGCTTTGGTGTAGGTATATTTACAAATAGCAAGACTGGGGTTATTTGGAATAAGCAGTTTCATATTCCACTCCTCTTTAAAACTTAGTGTGGGGCTGTGGATGTAGCTTGAGCGGCACCTCACAAGCACAAGTTCCTGAGTTCAATCCTCAGTACTGGGAAAAGAAAACAAACTCACTGTTGTGCTATGAGCATCTTTTCAGGTCTTAAAATGGCCGCAAAAGTACATTTTTTATGCAGTTGCAAAATACTTCGTGGTACGCTATGCCGTGAAATCTAGAAACTGAGTCCCAAGGCCTCGCCTCCTCTGGGAGCAGAAACCCCAGCAGCGGGGAAGGCCCCACACGTCCACCTGCAAATGTAGCGCCACACCGCCAGAGCGGAGGAGGCGCGGCCGTCTTCAGAGTGTACAATCCCGGGAGATTCACTATTTGTGGAACGGGAGGCTGGGATCTGTGCTTGTTAATCCCTGATGTGTAGGTAGCTAAGTTCCTTCTTATACCCCCAGGGGACGCCTACCTCTCCTGCTCAAAAAAGCCCTGCAGAGGGGCATGAGTGCGCATGTCATGTGGCAACTCGCTCTTACACCGTAGCAAACCCTCGAGTTCAACCCCACTCCCTACTTGACCTCGCCGCCCTTGGCTGGGCCTGGTGATGGACCTTGTCAGAAAACTGGCACGGAGAATCTCAGTGCGAGGGGCTGCGGTGGGCCGGAACAACCGAGCTGATGAATGCACCCAGGCCAGAGGGCGTCGCGTTTGACCTTGGACCCCACCGCTAATGGGGCCTCTGATCCGATCTGGACGAGCAGACTCTCCTCCCGAGGTCAGGCAGACACAGACGCCAGCCCGCTGAGACCTCTGCCAAGAGACTTGCTTCCCCAGAGCAGAGAGAAAAGAGGGCTTATAACTACACTTCAGAAATGTGTTTTCTAAAATCCAGCTCTCCCACAACTTACCAGGGTGTGTATCTCGGGGACTTTATCTCCTCGGACCGTGCAGGGAGCGAAACCCATGCCTGGCGAAGCCAGTTCTGTCGCGAAGCCCCCTGAGCTGCGGCACACTGAGTCACAGCCCCCCGTCCAGGGCTGCCCACGGTGAAGGCTCCGCAATGTGAAACGCTCATCTCCCCGGGAAAGAGCTGGATGATGTGATGTCAGAAGTCACTGTGACCTCACCAGTGCAGGCAGGCAGTGTGGCCAGAGTGCTGTGCAGAGCAGAGCTGGGAGCGGCCGGCACGGAACGTGGGAGGTGGGGCAGGGGGACGCGGTGCTGCCGATGCCCACTCCTCTGCGGGAATAACCCCTATACACCGTGTCCCAGGGTGTAACTTGGAAAACCCAAGGTAAGACACCGACAAAGCTGAGGAGTTGGTGATAAACCAGTTAAAGTGGAGAAAGTAAAATTTTTAAATTTATAATGACATAAAATTGAAACTTGGAGACTATTACCAAGTAAAATAAGTTAAAGGAACTGGGATAAAGTAAGCTATCAAAGATTAAAAATCAAATAAATAATGGAAAGATACTTCTGTAAATATCCACAACTTATATATCATAATAATAATAAAATACTTCTGAGCATAATGTTTTAGAAAAACAAGCCATGACACCCTGTATGTTCCAGCCGTAGTACATGATAAAATGAAATAGAGTTCAACCCCAATTTAAAACACCTGTAGCAGGCATGGTGGCTCATGCCTGTAATTTCAGCACTCAGGAGGACTTCTGCAAGTTCAAGGCTGGCCTGGGCTACAGAGTGAATTTAGCGGCTGTCCAAACTACAAAGCAAGACCCTGTCTCAAAAAACTAAAAAAACACCTGAATATGTAAACACATGGGAACGCATACTGGTACACACTCGCATGAGCAGGCACACGTGTGTGCCTGAATCTGGAAAAGAGCATCAAAACGCTGTGGCCAGTCAGTCATTTCAAAAGGCTCGTGTTCTGCGAACCTCCTACGACGGCTCAGTGTGATTTTAATTGCAGGGACAACGTTCCCCACGAGGAGGAAGGTCTGTGGTGTTAGTCAGAGAGAGGCAGGGCTCGGTGCCACTGTGCTAGCCCTGCCTGGTTAAGACGGGCGCCGAAGAGCGATAGACGTGCGGGTGGAAAAGACAGGCAGATATAGCCTCATACGACAGATACGAGGCTGGTGCTCTGCTGTAAAGCTACTGCGTTACAAATGTGTTTCTGCCTGATGAGACGTCGTGGAGGGAGCATGCCGGAAGGACGCTGTCCAGTCACCCATCCCCTGGGGACGCAGACTGCGCTTTAGTTCGCACCAAGCTCCCGTCCAGATAAAGGAACATAACAGTGTGACAGGGTCTTGTCTTCTCAGGGGCCGGGCTGAGCTGAGAGGAACACACAGCGCCGAGAGCGGGGCACAGGGTGGGGAGAAGGAGAGACAGCAGAGGTCCAGGCTGCGGTTTCGACCAACCAAGGAGGGGTGGAGACCTGAAGAGGTGGAGGCGCCATCCTGTGGGCGCCTGAGGGAACGCGCTGGACACCTCCCAGCAGGAGCAGGAGTCAGTGAGCGAGCTGCTGGACCTCCGGAGGCCAGCAGGTGAGCTCCTTCCCGGCGCCCCTGGCGTGGCCGTAGTCGAGCCTCGGTGGGGCTGAGCAGCAGCAAGGAGTCTGGGGTGCTGGGGGGAGGTCAGCGTGGGAGCCCAGGTGCCAAGGATGAAGGACGACTGAGCAGCACGGAGGACACAGAGCCCAGCTGAGATGGGCACCAGGGGCTGTGGGGCCCGCGGGCAGGGACTGTCATGCACTGTGCCCGGAGCCACTCAGCCTCCCGAGCCTCCTCACAAAGACCTGCTGACCTGGGCAGCTCAGCTGCCCATATACCTGCCCTGAGGACTACTTGCTGCCACGCAAAGCAAAGCCAGTGTGCCCCTGCGGCCTCAGAGCAGCCGGCGGTCCACATCGCACAGACTCCCAGGAGCAGGTGGGCTCACCTCTCCAGATCGGCGACAGGCGATGTGGTCAGGCGGCCACTCTGGCCCCAGACAGCAGTCTTCCAAACCACCCTCTGTGTGACGGAGGGACAGAGGGGTGACTGGGACCTTCCCGAAGTGGGTGAGGGCCCAGGCCCCAACACAAGTGGAACAACCAGGGGGTGAAGCCAGTGCAGAAGCCTACGGAGCCTGGCACTCACAGCGGGCACGAGGTCAGGGTTCCCTGACCTCTGGCCCGGTGGCTCCCTCCCAGAGTGACAGACCCCAAGGAGGGAACCTGCTCCAGCCCGGGAGAAGAGAGAGCCAAGCACGACCCAGGGCTGGTGAGGAGCCCTCTGCCAGCAGCAGCCCCCGGCTCCTCTGGCCTCTCAGCCCCCGGCTCAGCAGACTAAAACCAGGTGGGTTTCACAGGTGCGTTGTGTGTGATCTGAAGAAAACATGGCTCCCGAGACAGAGACTGGGAAGTTAGGGGGACCGGGAAATTAGCATCATCATTTTAAGTTTGGGTCTTTCTTAAACCATACATGCCGGAGAACTCGTGAGGTCTGAGAAGTGATCGCTCTTGGATTTTAGACTGCATCACGCCTGACATCTGTAACGAGACAGCTGTTCTGCCAAATTCTCCCAGGACAAACCCTCAGCTCCATTTTATGCCGCTATTTCAAGAAATCTTCTAGGGAAAGCCGGAGGTGGCGGGGCCATCTCAGGGAGGGTGCTAACGCGACCTGCTGTCCTTGCTTGCCAGGCACCTACACTGTGTGCCCAGGTGGGGGTGGTCGCTAAGTGGGCCCAGAAGCCCCTCCCCAGCCCACAGATCCCAGCCTGTCAAGCCTCGCTCACACAGGGAGATTCTGGTGAACTTGGCCAGTGACACTTCGCGAGGCGTGAAAGTGGGGTGGAGACTAAGCCCAAGTTTACTGGGCAGTCGCCAGAGGAGGAGCAGGGAGCCATGATCCCAGCACCACGTCTGGGCCTTCGCTGACCTTCGGAGGGCCGACCAGCCCCGCGGACGGCCGCACCTCGCCTCTTCGGAGGAATTCCGACCTTAATTACTCCCTGTGCGCACAGACCGATGTGTGAGGCTGTTAAACAAGGACCACATCAGGTGGGCTAAGGGCTCGGGAGAGCCAGGGCCAACACCTCAAGCCCAAGCGGGGGCCCCTGGGCCACGGCACCCCTAGGATCCCTGCCGCACTTAGCTCCGCTGATCAGGGTCCCCAGTGCCATGTCGGCGAGTGCCCCTGGTGGGGGATCTCTGAGCCGCGCACCCTCCGAGAGGAGAGCTCCCTCCACAGAGGCGAGCCCGCCCCTCCAACCCTGCTCTCCTGGATGTGCACGGCCCTCTGGCGTCTTACGGCCCGGTTCTGTCACTGACTGACTTGTGCCCGGAGCTCCTCGCTTGTGAACGCCCCAGGACAGGACTTCTGGAGACAGCCGAAGGCGAGATTCTTGCGTGCGTGGCCTTCAGTCTGCCCTGAGGAGAAGCCTCCTTGGACCCCTGCCTGAACTTCCTCCTCTGGCAAACGGGCCGTGGCGAGGGGCGAGCAAGTCTCTGGTGTGATAAACACGAGACAACTGCAGACCAGGCTGCCGGACGGCGAGGGTGCAGTGCCACATCTCCACACGCTGGGAAATGCCCTCCAGAGACCACAGCGCCAGCAGCGCACCTGGCAGCGCCACTGTGATGTGTCCTCCCCGTCACCGGCCCCTCCTCTTCCCTTCGTAGCCCCAGCCCCCAGGTGACCTGTCACAGGACAGGTGCTCCGCCAACATGTCTGTGAAACAGTGACCCGAGTGACAAGTATGACGGCTCAGGCAGTAATTGCAGTGCTCGGGAGGCTGAGGCAGGAGGATCGCTGAACTTCTGATGCCAGCCTGAACTACACAGTGAGACCTTGTCTCAAAAAATAAATAAAGAGATAAATATTTTTTAAATTAAAAAATAGACATATTACCTAGCCTTTTGTAGAGCAGTCACAGCCAGCTGAACCACCTCTCTAAAGGCACCAGAGCCCTGCTTCCTCAGCAAAGCACACTCAGTAAATTCAAGGAACTAAATTTGGGGTTCTTAAGCTAATTTACCCAAATGACAAGCACGGGCTCCAGCCGAGAGCTGGGCTCACCGCTGACACTCGCCAGACTTGGGGGTCTTACTTCAGTCTGGAGGAAGCTGCGGCCGGCTGCTGGGGGCTCTCCGAAGCCCCAGGTCGAGGGTCAGGAGGCGGGGCTGAAAGGGAGTTGGTGTCTCGTCCTCTCTCTCCCTGGTATTTGACTCAGAAAAACCTGAAGGGCGACCTCCACCGAGAAATACCCACACAGACATCCCCACAGGCTCTGGTGGGTGTGTGTGCGTGCGTGCGTGCGTGCATGCGTGTGTGTGTGCGTGTGTGCGTGCGCGCATGTGCGTGTGTGTGCGTGTGTGCGCGCACATGTGTGCATGCGTGTGTGTGTGTCCCTTTATGTGTCTGGCCTGGGGACCCAGTGAAAGGAAAGGTGGCAGTTTCAAGGAAACTGTAAAGGGAAATGGGATGTTTATTTGACAAGTGGTAATTTTTTTTAATGGCAGGTCTTTCCAGTCTAAAAGAGCAGCTATCAAAAACTAGGAGAGCTTTTGTAAAAGTCAGGAAAGGCCAGAATCCCAGATAACTACAGTAACCAACATTTGTGTACTGTATGCTATTCACAAAGCCCTTTCATGTGATTTACACTTTAAAAGGTTAAAGATAGATTTTTATAAATACTGTAGCAATCTCACATATCAGTGCTAGCAGAAATATATCCAGGTTTTCTACTGGAGTCTTTTTGTTATGAAAAATTTGAGATAACGGAAATGCAAATGAATAGGTAAATTGGCAAATTAATTGTGATCATTCTAGTGTGACTTATCAAGGGGAAATATCATGCAGAAACTTATAAGAAATTGCATATCTATGTATATATGTATGTGCCAACATGGACAAATTTCGCAACTGTTAGAGTCTAAGAAAAGGAGTTCCACACTGATATAGTAATGTTTATGGAGCGATAACACTTTTATAAATCTTTTCAAAAAGCCATGAGCTTTCAGCGATATGACTGGCCACTGCAGCAGAGTGATTTTTAACCTTCCAAATTCCTCACACTAAGTAGAGCACGTGTGAGAGCAGAAAAGACAAATCTGCAGACATCTTCAGCAACCAGCTAACAACAGGAGCCTCCCAACTGGAAGCAGGGAGGTGACAGGGCAGCAGAAGGTCATCAGACGTGGACTCAGGTCAGGAAGGTCAAGGAGGACAAGAGCCCTGCAAGTCACGAAAGCAATGACAACAAAAGCCAACTGAAACTCATCTCCAAGACTTACAAAGCCAAGTAGAGAGGGCTGTGGGGAGACAGCCATGATGGCCAGGGTACAGATGTGGATCCTCCTGAGAGTTTCCAGCGTTGAGAATAACAACAGAAAGGAGAAAAGGCCTGTCCTGGCTCAGGCCTCTGAGGGTTCTGTCCTTGGTCAGCTGGCTGCGCTGTGGCAGGCCATGCGAGACAGAAACCTCATGGCGGAAGGGCACAGTGGAGCAAAGCTGCTCACCTCATGGCAACCAGGAAGCAGTGCAAGAGGGAAAGAGTCAGAGAGGAAGGGGACAAGGACAGGACACGTGCCCAAACCCATTCCCTCAGCTAAGCCCAGCCGGTAAGTTTCCATCACCTCACAATAATGCCACCAAGTTATGGATCCGCCAATGGGTTAACCCACGAACAAGATCAGAACCCTGGTGCCCAGTCACTTTCCAGATCTGTGCCTTTGAACATCACTGCTCTGGGGCCAACCCTGGAACATGTAAGCCTCAGGGGACTCTTCAGATCCAAACCATGGAATCTGACCTTCCTTATAACTAGAGCTTCTGGGACAGCAAAAGCTAAAGCGCAGAGGCCTTGTCTCCCCAAACAGACAACAGTGTGTCCTTCGTAAGATAATGAGACTCCTGGGCCGGGGAGTCAGCTCAGTGGTTCCGGCGCCTGTCTTGCAAGTGCAAGGACCCGGGTTCGGTTCCCCGGTAACCACATAACAATACTGGGTGTGGAGACCCACGCCCAGCAGCAACCAGTACCACATACCACGGTGCCGGGCGTGGTGGCTCACGCCTGTCATCCCAGCACTCGGGAGGCAGAGGCAGGAGGACTGCTGTGATGTGAGTTTGAGGCTGAGCTCAGGGCCAGCCTGAACCACACAGTGAGACCCTGTCTCAAAAAAAAAAAAAAAGAAAAAAGATAATGAGATTTCCAAGATCAGAAACACCAAACAACAGCAGAAAAAATCCAAAAAGTACTAAGTAGGTAACACAGAGGCCAAACTACAGACAGGAATTGGAACTAAAAAAAGGAACACTATCTTTTTGTAATTACTTGGTTATCCAGAAAAAAATTAATTTATTTTAAAAGGGAAAGATCAGATTGTATCAGACATTTTCGGTGACAACTGACAATGACACGGCATATGTAAGATGCTCAAGGACAGGAATGAACCCAAGAATTCATACCAAACAAAACTAACCTTTAAATGTAGAGGCTGAAGGGCGTCTCTCGGAGAAAAAAGCAAGAACTGAAGGAACAGTATCCCCATGAGCCATTCCTGAGGAATCTACTGGAAATGACTTGTCATGTGAACTCATAGTGAGGACTGTCAACAGCTGTTGGCATCTACACGAAAAAAAAGGAAGCAAACACCATGTGCTTCCTGACAGGAGGGCACAACACTGCTCTGACATATTCTTTTTTTAAATTAGTACACGTTTGCAGTACATGAAGTGTAAATTCAGCTTAAGGAGTAGGTTTATGTGCCTTACACATCTTGGATCTCTTTATCCCCCTCCCTCCCCACTCCCTCCCCTCATTTCTGGATCTTCTTCCCCATTTGCATTACTATGGTTGTGAATACCACTTAGTTCGTGACTGTGACACACAATGTTTATGTTCACTGAAGGCATTTGGCACACGTACATGTTGCATCTTTTCACATCTCCTTCGCCCCCTCCCTCCCCTCCCCTCCCCCTCAGTCTCTTGGACCCCTTCCCATTTGCAAAAGATCTATCTCCGTGATTCCTTATATTTTGCTCTTTACTTGTACTTCGCACTTCTCAAATGAGAGAAACCATGTGATATTTAAAATTACCTGTCTAGGTTATTTCACCTAACATTGGTTTCTAGATGTATTCATTTTGCTACAGATGCCTTGAATTTATTCTTCTTTAGAGCTGAGTAATACTCTCTTTGACCAAAGGTATATTCTTGTCAAAAACTTTGAATCTGAAGCTGATCAAGCCTCTAGACCTAATCATCAATTTACATGAAATACAAGACACAGAGGAGTAAGTTTAATAACACAATAGAGAAAAAAATCAAGTAAATTCAAGCAATGGAGCCTCAAGAAAAACAAGGCACTTTCTTCAGTAAGCAATGGAAACTGTCCGCAATCAAGCAGAAGGGAAGGAAGTTGTTTCAATGAACGTATTATAAGCTGTGGCACAACTTTAGACCGTGGACGTACAGCATGATTGGAACATCTGACAAAGGGAGGAGAGGATGGGAGATGAAATGCTTTGAAAATATCAGGGCTGGAGTTTTCAAAATTGAAGGAAAACTATAAACTTACAGTTCTAAGAAACCAAATGATCCTGAACATACGAAAGAGAAAACTACAATCAAGTCCAACATAAACAAATTGATGGAAATCTGTAATAATGGGCAAAATTTCTGAGTAGTCAAGGGAAAAATAGACATGTTACATATAGATAGTCATAAGGATAATATATTTCCTATAATCACTGCTCCACCGAAACTGTAGTAAAACAAATCTGTGAAACACAGAAAGAAAAGTTGGCCACGTTGGAATTGTGAATCAACATAAATGTTTCAAAATTGGGAGGAAAAAAAGATTTGTTTCAGTCATACGAAAGTGGAAGCCCTTGATCACTGGCAGGCTCATCATGTGAGAAAACGATAACAGGGACCCCTCACGAGAGGGAGAGTGACACCAGATGGGAGGCAGGACTGTGCAAACGTTTTGTTCGAGACTGATAATCGCATAAACAAAATATGTAAGACCTTTTCTTTTTATTTAAATAGTATTAAATGTCGTTATCTTTGAAGAGTGAATATTAGCTCTTTAAATAAAAGTAATAAAAACACTATGGGATTAATATAACATACAGAAACATTAAATGCATGACAATATTAAAACAAGACAGGCGAGGAGAAATGGAGATTACTGCTCTAAACTTTTATGGTATAGTGTCCTCTCGACATCTGTGGGGTGGGTGCCAGGCCCCACAGACATCAAAACTGTAGATGCTCTAGTCCTTACACAACGCTGTATAATATTTACCTCCGGCCTGCGTGTGTCTCACATGTGCTACAATTGTCCCGGGACTGTGGACGACACGGAGCACAGCACAGATGCTCTGCAGGTGTTAGGAAATGCTGTCTGGAAAGTAACAACAGTACAAAAAATCTCTGTGCGT